>JARBWK010000007.1:103363089-103491451 GCA_030556195.1 Anolis apletophallus | reverse complement strand
GAGAGCTGTTTTCACTGAAGCTTCTGTCAATGGAAGATTGTGCCAGAGAGACTCATTTGAGTAAAATGCTGAGCCTATTTAACGATTTAGCAGCTAGGGGCACCAATTTTACAGAAGATCAGAGAGGCTTAATTCTACTAAGCAGTTTGGGACAGAGCTACAACTCATTCATTGACTCCATGCAATCTGTGAAAAAGAGGACATCAACTTCGACCTAATTTCGACTAGACTGAGAACTGGGCTTGCTACAGGAAAAATGCCCAGCAACTTTCAACGGAGAAGACGGTCAACAAAGGCTTCAATATGAAGAGGAAAGAGACAATCCAGTGTGACATCATCTGTTACATTTGTAAGAAAAAAAGGACACATAGCAAGACAATGTCATCAGAACAGGTTTAAGAAGAGTGAATCAGCACAGAGCAAGAAAGAACAGATCAACAACTCAAGAAAAGACTCTGATTCAAACTGTCTGTTGATGAGTGTACAATGTAACAATGATTTTTTTCCTCAGGTACCCTGGATTATTGACTCCGGTAGTGCAAAGAGTTTTGTTAAGGATAGTAAATTGTTAGCAGAGAAGGAACCTTTATCTGGTTCTATGCAAAGTTGTGTGAGTCTAGCCAATGGTCACAGGTGCAAGGTTTTAGCAAAGGGAGAAGTTGAAATTAATCAACTTGGTCTAAAGTTAGACAATGTTTATTTAGTTCCTGAGCTAGAACACAATGTTTTAGGGGTGAAACAACTTGTAGACCATGGTTTATCCATTGTGTTTGATAGGGAGTCATGTAAGCTGAGTAATGGAAATACAGGTATGTATAAGGAAGTAAAATTTCAAGATGGTTTCTATATAATGAATGCTAGCAATAAAATGTCTACTAATAGTATTCAGAGTTTGGAAGGGAAGCCTCTGCATGGTGACAGATGTCTGCACATGCTACACAGGAAGTTTGGCCACATGAACTATAATATGATTAGAAAGACCGCACAGCTAGTAGGCATTCAAATACCAGAATGCAGAAATTATTTAGAGTGTGCTGTCTGTAACAAAACAAAGTTAAAGGCTTATCCTGTTGCCAAAAGGAGTGATAGAATAACAACTAAGTTACAGTTAGTGCACATGGATCTAGCTGGACCTTTTCCTAAGAGTATTGGGGGAATGTATTTCTGCTAGTAATAGTAGATGATAGGTCTCGATTTGGCTTCGTTTATCCCCTGAAAGGTAAATTTCAGGTGTATGAAAAATTTATTGAATGGTACAATTTTGTGAAGAACCAATTTCCTGATTTATCTGTTAAACAAGTTCAATCTGATAGAGGAGGTGAATTTGTGAATGAAAGACTTAAGAATTTTTTTTAAGGATAAAGGAATTTGGCAAAGGAAAACAAATCCGTGTGTATCAAAAGAAAATGGAATTGCGGAACGTCGCTTAGGTGTGATTCAAACAATGGTAAAATCAATGCTTGAGGATGCACAAATGTCCAAAGGTTTTTGGGCAGAAGCAGCTAACACTGCCAATTACCGTATTTTTCGCACCATAAGACGCACCTGCTGATAAGACGCACCTAGATTTTAGAGGAGGAAAATAGAAAAAAATATTTTCGCTCCCCTCTAAAATCTAGGTAAGTCTTATCAGCAGGTGCGTCTTATCAGAGCCCTTTCTTCCTCGAGGAAAGGGGGAGAAGGAGCAAGAGGAGGAATGAAGGAGCATCGCGCCAGAGCCCTCTGGGGTGATGCTCCTTAAGTCCTCCCTCTTGCTGCCTCTTTCCCCCTTCCACCCTTTCCTCCAGGGAAGAAAGGGCAGGGGAAGGAAAAGCCCCAAGAGGAGGAATGCAGGAGCATCGCGCCAGAGCCCTCTGGGGCGATGCTCCTTCGTTCCTTCTCTTGCTGCCTCTTCCCCCCTTTCCTCCAGGGAAGAAAGGGCAGGGAAGGAAAAGCCCCAAGAGGAGGACTGCAGGAGCATCGCGCCAGAGCCCTCTGGGGCGATGCTCCTTCGTTCCTTCTCTTGCTGCCTCTTCCCCCCCCCCCACCCTTTCCTCCAGGGAAGAAAGGGCAGGGGAAGGAAAAGCCCCAAGAGGAGGAATGCAGGAGCATCGCGCCAGAGCCCTCTGGGGCGATGCTCCTTCGTTCCTTCTCTTGCTGCCTCTTTCCCCCCCCCACCCTTTCCTCCAGGGAAGAAAGGGCAGGGAAGGAAAAGCCCCAAGAGGAGGAATGCAGGAGTATCGCGCCAGAGCCCTCTGGGGCGATGCTCCTTCGTTCCTTCTCTTGCTGCCTCTTTCCCCCCCCTTTCCTCCAGGGAAGAAAGGGCAGGGGAAGGATAAGCCCCAAGAGGAGGAATGCAGGAGCATCGCGCCAGAGCCCTCTGGGGCGATGCTCCTTCGTTCCTTCTCTTGCTGCCTCTCCCCCCCACCCTTTCCTCCAGGAAGAAAGAGCAGGGAAGGAAAAGCCCCAAGAGGAGGAATGCAGGAGCATCGCGCCAGTGCCCTCTGGGGGGATTCTCCTTCGTTCCTTCTCTTGCTGCCTCTTCCCCCCCCCCCCCACCCTTTCCTCCGGGGAAGAAAGGGCAGGGGAAGGAAAAGTCCCAAGAGGAGGAATGCAGGAGCATCGCTCCAGAGCCCTCCGGGCGATGCTCCTTTGTTCCTTCTCTTGCTGCCTCTTTCCCCCCCACCCTTTCCTCCAGGGAAGAAAGGGCAGGGGAAGGAAAAGCCCCAAGAGGAGGAATGCAGGAGCATCGCGCCAGAGCCCTCTGGGGCGATGCTCCTTCGTTCCTTCTCTTGCTGCCTCTTTCCCCCCACCCCACCCTTTCCTCCAGGGAAGAAAGAGCAGGGGAAGGAAAAGCCCCAAGAGGAGGAATGCAGGAGCATCGCGCCAGAGCCCTCTGGGGCGATGCTCTTTTGTTCCTTCTCTTGCTGCCTCTTTCCCCCTCCCCACCCTTTCCTCCAGGGAAGAAAGGGCAGGGGAAGGAAAAGCCCCAAGAGGAGGAATGCAGGAGCATCGCGCCAGAGCCCTCTGGGGCGATGCCCCATCGTTCCTCCTCTTGCTGCCTCTTTCCCCCCACCCCACCCTTTCCTCCAGGGAAGAAAGGGCAGGGGAAGGAAAAGCCCCAAGAGGAGGAATGCAGGAGCATCGCGCCAGAGCCCTCTGGGGCGATGCTCTTTTGTTCCTTCTCTTGCTGCCTCTTCCCCCCCACCCTTTCCTCCAGGGAAGAAAGGGCAGGGGAAGGAAAACAGCAAGAGGGGGAGCGAACCAGCGTCCCTCTGCCGGGCCAAAACGGACCAGAGAAGAGGAGAGGCAGCGACAGGGTGAGTATATCGCCGGCCTGCCTGCAACTTCGCTCCAGCCGACGCAGCTGATTTTTCATCCCACTTTGGGAGGAAAAAAACTGCGTCTTATGGTGCGAAAAATACGGTACGTGCTGAATAGGTTATGGACCTCAAGTGTAAATGAAATTCCATTCTATTTGTTTTATGGAAAACATCCAAAGGTGGATCATTTTCAAGTATTTGGTGCACATGCTAATGTCTTAATTCCTATACAGCAAAGAGACAAAAGAGATCAGCATTGGGTAAAGATGCAATTTATTGGATATGAAGGTGGAACGAAAGGCTATAGATTCTGGAATGGCTCTTCTCCAGGGAAGAAGATCACAGTCTCCAGATCTGTAAAGTTCGAAAATAACACTCATTGGGATAGAATCCATGCGAACACTGAAGTGTTTATAACCCCAAGTGTTCCTAGAGTAAAGAATGAATCTGATGCTATAGAGGTCTTAGATGAGGCAAATGTGGAAGAGAGCAGGGAACAATCTGAAGAGATTAATTCTCATGATTTTTGGGCCACAAACTCTGACTTAGTGTCCAAATCTGTAACAGAGGATGATGGACCTTGTCAAGAGGAGATTGGGGATGTGGAGGAGACTAAGGATGAGATTCCTAGAAGATCCACACGTATCACTAAAGGGATTCCACCAGCCAAGTATCAAGTCACGCAAATAGGAAGTATAGAGTGGAAAGATCCTACTTCTTACGCTGAAGCATTGCGTAGACCGAAAAATGAACGTGATTGTTGGGTAAAAGCAATGAAGAAGGAATTTGATTCACTTCATTCCTTAAATGTTCTAGAACAAGCAGATGTACCCAAAGATGTAAAGGTAATTGGTTGCAAGTGGGTATTTAAAAGAAAAACACAAGTTGATGGTTCATTATTATACAAAGCAAGATTGGTTGCACAAGGTTTTGGTCAAATTTACAATCAAAATTATGATGAGGTGTATGCTCCAACGATTAGACCTGAAACAATTAGAACTTCTTTGGGCATCGGTGTGCAAAGAAAGTATGTTATAAGGCACTTTGACATTGCAATGAATGCGCTAATGGTACACTATGGTAGGGTGCAGTATTATCAAAGAACACGCGATGGTGCTATGACCAGCAAATGCTAAATAGTAAATAATAAGGTGATAGCTCTAAACGCAGCAAGGTGATAATGAACACACTCTATGTATCTACTTGGAGCAAACAGTATACATGTAAGCGCGGCTGAGCATAAGAGATATAAACAGAGGGAACCCACATCAATGAGAAGAGTGAAAACAAGGCGGAACTACAACTCCCGGCAGTCTCTGCAGTCGCGGAAGTGACGTGTAGGTCTATCCGCTGTCCGTTGCTTCCCTATAGTGCAGCGGCAGTATCGCCAAGGCCTACGGTTCCCAAGGGCCTTAGCGGTACGTGGATGGAGTCCTCAAAGTATCGCGATGTGAGGAAAGTAAAGCTGGATACCTGGGTGAATCCCAGGCACTCTCGCAACGTCACGGTGGGCAAGCGAAATCTCTTTTTTTTCATAAAGAATTTTATTGTTTAAAAACAAAACAAAAACCGTAGTACATACAACCATTCATGTCGAACCTTGATACAACAATAATATAACATGGGGGGGGGGGGGGGGGAAGTGGGGTTGACATTCAGGGTGACAATTCAAGACCATACATAACATCGCTCTCCCACAATAAAAAGGACATAGGTTGACTTCACCCACGGCCTTGGACTGTGCTCTTTCTTTGAGCTCGTCACCATTCCTAGAGGATATACCCGCCTAGGTTTCCAAGAGGGTCCATTATCATTATCGTCTATAGAGTATTAGATCCAGTAACCTTTCAGGTCCTCTGACCTCTTTTCCTTGACAAATAAAATAAATGGTTTCCATGTCTCGTTGAAGGACTCTGCGGACCCTTGTCTCATTAGATAAGTCAATTTGTCATTTTCAGCTACATCCAGGAGTTTGTTTATGATCTCTTTGTTGTCAGGGGCTTCTTTTTCCCTCCAGTGCTTAGCCCAGACTATTCTTGCTGCCGTCACAATGTGGATAAATAGTCTTTCTGTATGTTTGTTCATCTTTTTTGGATCTACAATATTCAACAAAAAAGTCTCTGGTTTAAAGTCAATTTTCGTCCTTAAGATTTCTTCCGACATTTCATGAACCTTTTTCCAAAACAACATAGCATGACCACACGACCACCACTGGTGAAAGAAAGTACCCTTAATTATTTCACATTTCCAGCACCTGGGGTCCCCGGTTTTATATATTTTATTAATTTGGGCTGGGGTTATATACCACCTATATATAACTTTGAGTAGGTTTTCCCTCAGTGAGTATGCAGATGTAAAGGATAAATTCTTCCTCCATGTCCTCTCCCAGCTCTCCATTGGGATCTTATGTCCTATATTTATTTCCCATTTACCCATGTATTCTTTCACTGGGTTCTTTTCATGTTGTTTGGTTAGTATAAGCTCATATAATTTGGTGACTTTTTTTCTCTCAGTTTGGAGTATTATCTTCCCCCCTGTTGTTAATCTTTCCTCCCAGCCCGTTTGTTTATCCTGTATATATTTTGCCTTTAGTTGATTGTATTGGAACCAGTTTATCCTACCACTACTCACTTCGTCCTGTCCTTTCAATACATATTCCTTGTCTTGTTTCTTAAGCAGATCTTTATAGGTTGGCCAGTTTTCCTTGTCTATTTTATATATTGTAAATGCTTCCACCGGTGACACCCATAGCGGGATTTTTTTGCATATCAGATATTTATACTTCAGCCATATTCTCATCAGTGGCGCCTTTATGATATGGTTCATAAAGTTCTTATCCTGTTTAGTTTTATTATAAAAAAGATAGGCGTGCCAACCAAACTTGTTTTCCCATCCTTCAACCTTTAATGTTTGGTTTTCTTTTATTTCTAGCCACTCTTTTAAATTCACTAACCAATTCGCTTCATAGTATTTTAGTAGGTCAGGTAGTCCAAATCCTCCATTTTTTGGTGTTTCTTGCAGGTATTTTAATCTAATTCTAGGCTTTTTGCCGCACCATACAAACTTTGCCAGATCTGACTGCCATCTCTTTATTAATGTCTGATTTTTCAGGATGGGCAGCATCTGGAACAGGAAGTTTATTCTGGGGAATATCTTCATTTTCACCACCGAGATCCTACCCATTAATGACAGATTTAGTTTTTGCCAATCCTTCATATCTTCTTTTACCCCTTTCCAAATTTTCTCGTGATTGTTTTTTGTCAGCTGACAGTTTTTTGCTGTAATGTTTATCCCTAAGTATTTTACTTGTTTTGAGATTGGGATTCCATATTTTTTTTCTAATTCTTGAGCTTCTATGTTATCCAGGTTTTTTATTAGTAACGCCAATTTTTTTTAATTTAATTTAAAACCTGCGACTTCACCGAATTTTTCTATTTTATTTAGCCAGTTTGCCATATTTTCTTGGGGATCAGTTATTACACATGCCAGATCATCCGCAAAAGCTGATATCTTATACTCCTGTTTTTTAATTGTCAATCCTTTTACCTCTTTATCATCCATTATATCTTTTAGTAGGAGCTCTAGCACGAAGTTAAATATGAGGGGTGAGAGTGGGCACCCCTGCCTCGTGCCTCTTTGGATCTGGATTTTTTCTGATCTACGCCCATTAACCACTACCTGAGCCTGTTGTGTTTTATAGATTGCTTTAATTGCCATGGAAAAGTTATGGCCGATGTCTATCTCGGAAAAGAGGCACTCTATCATTTTCCAGTTAACCTGGTCGAACGCCTTTTCGGCGTCCAAAAAGGCCAGTGCTGTTTTAACATTGATGTTTTTATCCAGATATTCTATGATATCTATTATGTTGCGTATGTTTTTTTCCATGAATCTCCTGGGTAGAAATCCTGTTTGGACCTGTGTTATCCAGTTTTTGAATCTAGTGGCTAGAATGTTCGCATATATTTTATAGTCCAGGTTCAACAGGGCTATTGGTCTGTAATTTTGTACCATATTTGGATCTTTCCCTTCCTTATGTATTACAATGATTTCAGCTTCTTTCCAACTTTCTGGTATTATCCCTTTCTTTATAATGTTATTCATTAGCCTTTTTAGGTAGGGTGTTAATTCCTCTTTCATGTTCTTATAATATACATCCGTAAACCCGTCTGGTCCAGGGGATTTCCCAGGTTTCAAATTATCTATGGCCGTCTGGATTTCTTTATCCGTTATCTCTTGATTGAGCAATTCCCTTTCCCCTTCACTTATCTTTGCCAATTTTTTTTTGCTAACATAATCCTGTATCTTTACCCTGTCTGTATTCTCTTCTCTATATAATTCTTGATAGTACCTTGCAAACTCATTTATTATTTCCTCCTCCTTTGTAAATATCTTATCTTCTCTTTTAATCTTTAATATCACATTTTTCTGTTGTTGCTTCTTAAGTTGGTATGCTAACCATTTACCGGCTTTATTAGCACTCTCAAAATTTTTCTGTTTCAGAGATTTCATTTTTTTTTAATCTCCTTAGTTGTTAGCATTTTTATCTGGTTTTGAATTAATTTTATTCTTCCCTCTATCTCCCTCTCCTTGGGGTTATTCTTTAATTTTTTTTCAGCTGTCGCTAGTTCTTTTTGTAGTTTGTCCAATTCCTTTGTCCATTGTTTTCTCTTATAACTGGCCTGCTCTATAAAATTCCCCCTCATTACAGCCTTACTGGCTTCCCAAAGGGTGAAGATGTCAGTTTCCTTTTGGTTATTTAATAGAAAGTAGTCCTTAATTAGGGTCTTGTTTTTTTGTATGTCAGCTTCTGTTCTTAACAATGTATCGTTCAACCTCCACTTGTACTGTCTTATTCCCCATCTTAGTGTTATTCCTACTGGGGCATGATCTGAATATATTCTATCAAATATTCTGGTTTTTATCATATTGTTGGCCAGTTTTTTTGATACTAAGATCATATCTATTCGTGTCCAGTTTTTTCTTCTTGCCGAATAGAATGTAAAGTCTTTTCCTTGCTCATTGTGTTCCCTCCAAATATCTGTCAGCTCATTCTCCTTTAACATGTCAAAAAAAGAATTCGGAAGTTTGTTTTTGCAGGTCCGTATTTTGGGGTTCTGTATCTTTTTATCCAATTTTGGGTTACAGATCCCATTGAAATCTCCCATTACCACACATTCATCCCATTCAGTTGAGGATGTACCCTTTATATTTTTCATGCTGATGTGATTGGTATTGTCATGAGAGCCCTGAAGAAGCATCTGGCACTTATTTGTGACCTCTGGCGAAACGGGCTGGTGCCTTAGATGGCCTTGAGTGACCTATGTCTGGCTATATCCCATTGGCTCATTTCATGCTATTGATCCACATCTGAAAAAATACCATATGAATATGAACAGTATATGAATTGATGTTGATATTACTCAAGTGCTAAATACACTATTCCCACGGAGAACGACTGCGTTTTTGGTTGATTTCATCATTGGTTTGGATACACTATCGTTTACCCTACATAGGAGGGGCACCCCCTGACGATTATCTCCTGGGTTATTTGAAATACGCCGTTGGGACACCTTTACTTACGGGTCCCACCCCAGCAACGCTGTGGGCCCACAGCCGGCCGGCATTCAGCGACAGGAGCAGCGCCCGGCCACGTTTCATCCATTTGCGGCCAGAGCAGAGTACACGCTGCATGCCCTCACCTCTATTGCCTCAATATCATTGATGGGCACATTATACATCATTTAATTTGATTATTGTTTATTTTGGGAATCCCTGGCGAACTCCCGTGAGACCACGCTACTTCGGTCTCGCCCCACGAGATTTCGCTTGCCCACCGTGACGTCGCGAGAGTGCCTGGGATTCACCCAGGTATCCAGCTTTACTTTCCTCACATCGCGATACTTTGAGGACTCCATCCACGTACCGCTAAGGCCCTTGGGAACTGTAGGCCTTGGCGATACTGCCGCTGCACTATAGGGAAGCAACGGACAGCGGATAGACCTACACGTCACTTCCGCGACTGCAGAGACTGCCAGGAGTTGTAGTTCCGCCTTGTTTTCACTCTTCTCATTGATGTGGGTTCCCTCTGTTTATATCTCTTATGCTCAGCCACGCTTACATGTATACTGTTTGCTCCAAGTAGATACATAGAGTGTGTTCATTATCACCTTGCTGCGTTTAGAGCTATCACCTTATTATTTACTATTTAGCGTTTGCTGGTCATAGCACCATCGTGTGTTCTTTGATAATACTGCACCCTACCATAGTGTACCATTAGCGCATTCATTGCGATCCTTCGTGTTTTTCTGTGTTTACTCTTAGGAGATACCTGTTTTTTCTACTTTGACATTGCCACAGCTTATTTAAACACAGAGCTGACAGACAATGTATATATGAGAGCAATACCTGGGTTTGAAAAAGATACTCCAACTGGTGTGTATCGACTACGGAAAGCCTTATACGGGCTAAAGCAAGCAGCGAGATGCTGGAACCAGTGTATAGACGAAAAGTTAAAGGATCTTGGCTTCGAAAGAAGCAGTGTAGATACATGTCTATACAAGAAAGGAAAGGAGTCTAGAAAGCAAACATTTGTTTTGGTGTTTGTCGATGACCTCTTAATACTAGCACCATCCGAAAAGGATGTGGAACAAGTTTTTAAAGGACTAAACTCAAGTATGACAGTCAAAGATCTTGGAGAAGTCCGGAAATACTTAGGCGTTAATGTAACTAGGACTGAGAATGATATTTGCCTAGATCAAAAAGACAAAGTTTTTGAATTACTTGAGAGAACAAGATTGACTCTGTGTAAAATAGTAGCAACTCCAATGGTACCGGATTTTTTAAAGCTTGAAAAAGGTGAAATGTTTGGCAACCAAACATTGTTTAGATCAGTAGTTGGGAGCCTCTTGTATTTGGCAAATCTGACTAGGCCTGACATCGCCTATGCCACTAATGTACTAAGCAGGAGAGTGAATGAACCAACGTTAACTGATTGGCAAGCTGTAAAACGAGTGTTAAGATACTTGAAAGGAACATGTGACAAAAAGCTAAAAATTTGTCCAAAAGAAAGCGGTATGAAGGGGTTTGCAGACGCAAGTTTTGGCGACAACGAACAAAACTTGTCATGTTCTGGGTATCTAATTAGCTTTAATGGGATACAAGGGACATGGAAATCTCATAAACAGTCACACGTTTGTTTATCCACGGCAGAAGCGGAATTTTCTGCTTTGTCTGACTGTTGTACAGAACTAGAGTGGATAAAGGCTCTTGTAAATGAGTTCCAAAGTTTTAAAGATACGATATCTTTATTTACCGATTCACAATCTTGTATAGCAATATCAAATTCGGAAGGATTGAAGCAGAGAACAAAGTATATTGGAGTAAGGTACCAAAATGTTAGGAAGTTAGTACAGGATGGTTTTATTAATCCTGTGTATGTACAGTCAGATGAGAATATGGCGGATATGTTTACTAAAGCATTGACCAATTATAAATTAAATGTATTTTGTAAGAAGATATTGTTAATATAATTAATGTGTGGCCTTGTGTTGCTCATGAAGGAGGAGTGTCAGATTCTTGCATTTGAAAAGTAATTCATGAGTCAACACAAGATGTATTTTTGCAGTTTGAGATGACCTGCGGTGTGGCGTGCTTGACACCAGATGGCGCTGTTTCAAGACTGCTGAATGGAACCTGGGGGGGGTTTCAGTTGAAAGTGACAGTTGGAATTTGATATCTGAGAGGATTAGACGTATGTTAAGAGAGGTAGCTGATGGTTGTGTTTTTTGATGCTTAGCTGTATAGAATGATAAGCTCCAAGATAGATATTGTATATGTTCAGTAAGATATTTTTAAATACAATTCAATACAAAAATTTTAACTTACCATTTGAACTGAGAGTTTTATTATTCACACTAACAGATACTGATGCTTGAGCCTATGGGGGATTATTGTTATATCTTTGTTGCCTATCCGCAGTCACACAAACCCCTCGTCAAGATAAAACACATCTAAAAACACAATAAAACAATAAAGCCCGAACTGAAAATCTACTATGGCGGCACGTAACAGGGCAACATCTCATCCGGCTCCAAACGCCTGCCGGAAAAGCAAGGTTTTCAATGCTCTCCGAAATAGGAGAATGTCCTGCAAGGCGCAAATGTCTGCAGGCAGCAGGTTCCAGATGGATTTAGATGGAACTTTATTAAATCCAAAGAGTAGGAAAGTTACTTGCTTCAACTGCAGTGCCAATCAATCCTGTCTCACATTTAATTCAACACAGAAGGATCATACCTTTGACTTCATCAGACAGACTTCTGGCTCTGTTTCCAAGCGCATTGGAAACGGAGTTCCACAGGAGTCCCACGGACGCCATCACAAGACGTAAGGGTACTTTCAGTGGGACTCTGTTTCCACAGCACATGGCAACAAAACCAGAGGTCCACTTTTAGGAATTGGGTATTACCAAACTCCAAACCTAAGAAAGTGGGGGAAAGAAGGTAAAAGACGGGGCAAGATGGGGAAAGGACATGGGGTGACTGGGCATACCAAAGGAGAGTAGAGAGCGGGGTAAGAAGGTTCCCTCCACTTTCCCCTTGCCCGTCTGATGAAATCCTACATCTGTGTTTATGTTACTCAAAAAAGAAAACAATTCTGCAAGCAAAGCAAAGGATAAGATAGAACAGGAAGTCTGCAAGGTACAACCTTTTCTTATTCACTTGACATTGTGCATCAAGCGCTACAGTTTCAAGTCTTCTTTGAGTACATGCAGAGTTTCAATAGCAGATATGAAAGCAAATGTGCAAAAGAACTAAAAGCAGGAGAGAATTGTAAGAGACAGTTTTACAAAGCCTGGAACAATTCTATATGCAGATAGAAAGGATAAAAAGGAATTGAAATTTGATACAGTTTTCATAATTGCAGGACCGCCACACATAATGTTTTAATTCACCTCCTGTATTTAGAAATGGTGAGAAATGACAGCATGAAACCTGTTCTTCTAATTAAAACCTCTTCTGTCTCTTTCCAAGTCGTTCCTCTGGCAACACAAATCGCACACTGCGCAATGACAGGACAGAAGGCTATGTCATTTCACGCAAATCAGAGGGCGGAGTGAGAGGAGCATTTGCTTTTTTCTCCTGAAAATAATGTAGTGGGGTTTCTTTTTTACTTGGTTTAACAAAATGCTTTTCATTCTCTTTTTAAACATCCCGATTTTAAAAGCAACAGTGACAGGTTTAAAAAAATAATTGAAAGAATAATTACCAAATGATTGCAATATTGCTTGACATCAGCTCCTTTAGTAAAATGTTACATAAAACAAACTGGCCATAGTGTTATATAATAGTATAATAGATTGAATGTATATGTCACATTGTTACATGTGTATTATTTTTCCAATAATTAGTAAAAGGCAACCCATTTTGGAATACTTACACATTTGTTCTTCTGTCACTCTTAAGCATTTTATTCAGTTTTCATTACTGCGTACTCAAGTGATTTATTTTTCCTTTCACACTTCCATCAAGTAGATAACAATATAACAACAATATCCACTGCTTTGTACAGTTTTTTTTGTAATAGCTATGAAGATGTCTAAAAGATTATTATTATTTATTTTAACTTATTATTTTAATACTGTAGGTGACAGCAAGGAAGTAAATTCTGGTTAGTATTACAATATCCCTTTATAACCCGTTGTCTTTTCTTCTAATTGTCTTTTTAAAATCAATTGGTTTTTAAAGTGTTAATTTTTAATAACGTTAATATAATAATAATAATAATACATAATATCAAAACATGAATGGCATCCATATTATACAATTAGGGGGGGGGGAACATACAGAAATACATTTAGAAGTAAAACCTAGTCCGAAGCCTCTCTGCAACAGTGAATATGTATTTGGGGTTAGCTCAACTGACTCCTGTATCAGCTGACGATGATGAATTATGAATACCAAGTTTGCAAGATGGCTCTAAGGAAAATAAACCATCGTAAATATTTCAAAACAGGTATAGTATAAAAAGGTATAGTAATTGGTACTTGATTATTATTTCATTCATTAAATTTAGCAAAAACAACAAAAACAAATCGACAGCAATGTCAATCCATTTATGTATTTATTACGTCAATACATCATGTTTAATACTTAGTTTATTTTATACTTTGTTTAAATACTTTACTGAATTAATTATATTCATTTCAGTTTCAACCTTTTCAAAATGAGTTTGCTCTTGAGGCAGAAGGTAAGAGTCTAATACAGAATGGGAATGTCAATGGGAGATTGAGAAATTTCATGAGAATTTTGATCAGTTTGGAATTTGGAATCACTGGATTCAAAATTTCTAAATTTTAACCCATTCAAGATTATTGACTTTGTGTTAGTGTAATTGCAATTAAGCCTTTTTTTCTTCCTCAAATGTTCAGAGCAGGGCACTGAGGAACTGCAAAGTCAGGAAATCATATTAACATTTCAAGGGGTGCAGCCATCAATTTAGAAACAAAATAGATACAGTAATCATCAGTGAAAGGCATGCTGATGTAACCGGAGATTATGCGAGCATATGCCATACACAGGACTCCTGAATACATCTAAAGCTCCATGGAAATCAAAGTAGCTGCTTTGTGGAAACTGCTTTTATTTATCATTATAGCCATATTTGATGCTTCTTCTCTTCAGTTTTCTTCCAGTAAGAACATAGCATTAAAATTATTCACCTCTGAGTGACTAAAAATCTATTTTAATTGACTGGATAGCAGACAGAAATGGTGGCTTCACAGCTGCCTCTTAGTACAATATGTAACGTATACATGGCATACTGGATTCCTTGCAGTCTAGCACTCTGTGATTAGTAAATTCCCTAAATCTGGGCTGCCAAATAAAAGTCTTGCACAGGCTAGTTCAGGCCTGAAATCCTGAAAGTGATTTTTTCCAAAAGGAATCTGCCTGTAACAACCCAACATGATCACCACCACTTTTTGGCCCATGCAAATATAACACAGGCTTCTTTTCCTATGGCAAAATGTGAGTGGCTTCCTTCTCCTACTATCATTTACTCAATTTGTAAGATGGATGAACTAGAGAGACAGGAAGGCTCACTGCATGTAATGTATTCTTTTTATGATAACTAAGTTATAACTTGCCACCTGTCGCCCCCCACTCGGGCCCTGGCACTTGACCACTCTGGAGACCACACAAGAGCAAGGGTACAACCGGGTTTTATTGTGCAGGAAAAAATAGAAAGCTTGAAGGCATATATAGGGCCTTTAAAGTAGCAGGCAAGATCTACTAGTCCAAAGGCAGTCTTTATGGGGCCTTTGGATAGCAGGTTAACAGGTATCAGCAAGGAGTAAATAGTCCCATAGCAAAACAGAAACAGCAAGGCTGCAGCGACCCGTTGCAATAGAGCCGCTGACGGATATCAAGCCGGATGCCAAAGGAAGGATTCAGGGAAGCGTTGGGCCAATGCCAGGCCGGGTTCAGCTAGATGATCTTTGTGGAGACCCAGCCGGTGAAAGAAGGCTGAGCCCCGTTTGAAGAATGCTAGGAAGTTCAGCAGGCAAATACTGAAATCAGCTAGGCTTGAGTATCCGCAACAGCAGGATCTCAAGCGGAGGAAATGCAGGAACAAATGCGGGATGCGATAGATAGTCTCCGAGCCCCCGATCGGCGCAAGAAGATTGGGCGGCTTTAGGTACTGCAGGCAAAGTCAATGCGGAAGTATTACTGCCCCTTCACAGATTGAGTCCCATGCGAAGGAAATCTTGAAACTCAAACTGGAGGTAAAGAAGGTCCCTAAAAGTCCTGTTGAATTACTGTGGCTGTATTGAAGCGGCTAGCAATTCGCTGTAGTCTTTTGTTACCGACAAAAGCAGGATTACAGATGCAAGGTCTTGAGTGCCCGAAGGCAGTGATGCTAATGGCTTTGGTCATAAGAACATAAGAAGAGCCATGCTGAATCGGACCTCAGCCCATCTAGTCCAGCATTCTGTATCACACAGTGGCCCACCAGTTGTACACGGGGATCTCGAGCAGAAGGGAGGGCAAAACCCTGACCTGCTCCCGACCCCCCACAACCAGTACCCAGGGAAATCCTGCCTACCTCAACCAACTCCGAGGTGGCACTTGAATGTCCTTTTCAGTAACTACCGATATACTTGGTATCCACGAATCTGTCTAATCCTGCCTTGAAGCTGTCCAGGCTGACAGCTGTCACAACCTCTTCTGGAAGTGAGTTCCATAACCCAATGACCCTCTGGGTGAAGAAATATTTCCCTTTATTAGTCCTAATTTTCCTACCTTGGAGCTTCAGGGAGTGCCCTCTAGTCCTAGTGTTTTGTGACAAAGAAAATAGTTTTTCTTTATTCACCTTTTCTATCCCATGCATGATTTTATACACTTCGATCAAGTCACCTCTTAAACGCCGTCTTTCAAGGCTGAAAAGACCAAGGCGTTGCAACCTGGTTTCATAAAGGAGCCGCTCCATCCCTTGGATCATTCTTGTTGCCCTTTTCTGTACCTTTTCCAGTT
Source organism: Anolis apletophallus (assembly GCA_030556195.1). Taxonomy (NCBI): domain Eukaryota; kingdom Metazoa; phylum Chordata; class Lepidosauria; order Squamata; family Anolidae; genus Anolis; species Anolis apletophallus. Next base: position 103,475,619 of record JARBWK010000007.1, on the reverse strand, counting down.
CCGTTATATCCTTCTTAAGGTGCGGAGACCAGAATTGTACACAGTACTCCAAATGTGGCCTAACCATCGATTTGTAGAGAGGTAATACAACATTTGCTGACCTATTTTCGATTCCCTTCCTGATCATGCCAAGTATAGAATTTGCTTTTTTCACTGCTGCAGCGCACTGGGTTGACATCTTCATTGAGCTGCCCACCAAAACCCCAAGATCCCTTTCCTGGTTTGTCTCGGAAAGCTTTGACCCCATCAATTTGTAGGTGTAGTTGGGGTTCTTTGCCCCGATGTGCATGACTTTACACTTGTTTAGGTTAAAATGCATTTGCCACTTTGTTGCCCATTCACTCAATTTTGAGAGATCTTTCTGGAGCTCTTTACAATCAGTTTCATTTTTAACTACCCTGAACAATTTAGTGTCGTCTGCAAACTTTGCTACCTCAGAATTCACTCCTACATCCAGATCATTAATGAATAAATTAAAAAGTAACGGACCCAAAACTGAACCTTGGGGTACGCCACTTCTCACCTCTTTCCACCCAGAGAAATGTCCGTTTATTACCACCCTTTGTTTCCTACAGTTTAGCCAGGTTCCAATCCAGGACAAGACCTGTCCTCTGATTCCATGGCTGAAGAGCTTATTTAGGAGCCTTTGGTGAGGACTTTTCAAAAGGCTTTTGACAAAGTCAAGGTAAACAATATCAATTGGGTCCCCTTTATCTATGTGTTTATTTACACCCTCAAAGAATTCTAACAAGTTAGTAAGACATGATTTGCCTTTGCAGAAACCATGTTGATTTTCTTTCAGCAATGCCTGTTCTTCTATGTGCCTAGTAATTTTTTCTTTAATAATGGTTTCCATCACTTTGCCTGGAACTGAGGTTAAACTGACTGGTCTATAATTTCCTGGATCACCTCTGGATCCTTTCTTGAAGATCGGTGTTACATTTGCCTCCCTCCAGTCCTCGGGTACAGTTCCTGATATTAGAGAAAGGTTATATATCTTAGCTAGAAGTTCAGCAATTTCACACTTGAGTTCCTTAAGAACTCTGGGGTGGATGCCGTCTGGACCTGGTGATTTGTTGACATTTAGTTTAGTAAGGCATATGAGAACATCCTCCTTGTTTATCTCTATCTGTTTTAATTCTTTTAATTCCCTCCCTGAAAAAACTAACTCAGCTGCAGGCATATGTTGTCTGTCCTCCTGTGTGAAAACGGAGGCAAAGAAGTCATTTAGCCGCTCAGCAATCTCCTTGTCTTCGCTGATTTTCCCTTTCTGACCATTGTCGTCGAGTGGCCCAACTGCTTTTCTAGTTGGGTTCCTGCTTCTGATGTACTTAAAGAAGTTTTTGTTGTTTTTTTAATATTCTTTGCTATGTGTGCCTCAAAATCTCTCTTGGCTTTCCTGACTGTTGCTTTGCATTTAGTTTGCCAGAGCTTGTGTTCCTTTCTGTTCTCCTCGGTAGGAAGAGCCTTCCATTTCTTAAATGAGTTTTTCTTCTTTCCAATCACATCTTTTACTTCATTTGTAAGCCATACTGGTGTCCTTTTGGACTTTCCATGCCTCTTTCTTTTTATTGGAATGCATTTTAGTTCGGCCTGTTTTAAGGTATTTTTAAACAGTTTCCAAGCATTTTGGAGGGATTTGATTTTTTTTACTGCTCCTTTTAGTTTGTTCTTTACATTTTTTCTCATTTTGGTGAAATTCCCTTTGTGAAAGTCTCTTAACTAACAATGTCCAGTCATTAGCAAGTGGTCCCATAGCAACACTTAATGAGCTCCAAAGGCTTACCACTGATGTCTTGACTTGACTGGATGCAGGGTTTCCTTTAAGATTTGACTCTAGCAGCAAACAGCTAACTTGTAGTGGAGAGAATCCAGGCAGGCGTTGGATAGCGGGCCCACAAGTAGCTAGGCCGTCTTCCTTGGATTCCTGGCCACGCGCAGGGAGACCAGGAAGGCTGTCTTGGACACAGGGCAGAGCAACAGCCTGCGGAGATCCCTCCGGTGTCAGCATTTGCTGGGAAGGTCTTTCAGACTTTTCTCTCCGGTTCCAATAGCGATCTGGCGGGAAGGCTATTCACGACTTCGAGGTAGATGAAACAGGATTCAGGCAAGGTAAAGCAGAGACGAACCAGCTCGTAAATGACTGGCCGGCCTCCCCTGAGGGGAGAGGCCGCAGCGGTCTTTCTCTTAGCCCATGGTGGATGCAACGTTGGAAAGAGACAAGGATTGCAGGTCGCCTTGGGCAATTATAGCATTCTAGAACTGCGTCGAACGTCACAACTGGTGATGGATAGCTTTTGGGCTGTTTTGAGAACCTCAGTCTCGAAGAATGCGGGAGCTCATTAGCCCAGGCCACATGGGCTGGGGAGTAGCGCTCCCAGCTCCTAGTGCTCACTTCTGCTATCAGCTTTGTGGGCTTTGGTTGGCCTTGGCATGCCTTCAGCATGGCATCTCCCTTGGACAGTGCAGGAGAGTAGTAAAGAGGCCCCTGACAGGGGCTGGGAGTTAACACAGCTGTGCTGAAAAGCTTCTCAGAATCAGGCGGGCAAAATGCAGACCCCAGGAAAAATGCTGTCTGAGGCCCTTGGAACCCTTGGGGTGCGACACCACCTCATCAGACAGAACCTTTCCCCCATCGTACGCTGGTTCACCTCTCTTTTTGGCATGGAGCCCTTCACAGGATGTAAAGGGACTTCTAGATCAGTGTTTCTAGATCAGTGCCTTGAGCGATCATGAGGTGTGCCGTGGGAAATTGGAACCTCCAATACCCTTTCTTCCCCCTCCTGCCGAACACTTTTTTTTCTCCACTCGGGCTCCCTTCTTCCCAGCCTCGCTCTGCTCGCTTTGCTTCGCTTTGTTCTGGGGCGAGTCTGCGCATTGGAGGCGATCTGGGCCTGCAGGGGGAGCATTCGGCGATCTGAGGCAGCTCATAGCCCTGGCGACCCGGAAGACGATCAAGTCTTCCGGGTCACCAGGGCGATAAGCCCCCACAGGTTGCAGAGTGCTGCCGCTGCAGGCCCAGATCGCCTTCATGGATGGCAGGCACTCCAAAGCCGCCGCTACTCTGGCCTGTCTGCTGATGCAGGCTTCACAGAGCCCGCAATGGGATGGTGGCAGCGGCACCCCTTCCTCTTGGCCCCACCCCCGACGCCCTTCTCCCTGGGCCGGACAGATCCAGCCCACGGGCTGTAGGTTGCCCACCCCTGCTCTAGGCTGTCTCACTCATAATAGTTTAAGCTTTTCAGGAATAGTGAATCTTTTTTTTTAAACTTCTGTTAGCATTCTTTATAGATGTAGCTCTCCTGACAATGCTTTGTGAATATTGGGGAATAAAACAGTGTACTTGTCCATATGTCTGCTTAGAAGTGAGTTCAGTGTGTTCACTCCAATGGATGGGTATAGGATTTCCATTTAAAATCACTAAAACATATTATATTTCTCATTGTACATCAAAACAATCATCAGTCCTTTCCTTTATAGTAGGTTTGAACTGATGGCTCCAAGACAGCAGATGTTGTTCATTTCCTTTTTCATTGAATTATTATTTCCTCTCTTGGAATGAAGTGGATAGAAGCTTATCTACCGGACATTTGAAATGTTTATGCATCTTTACGAGACCAAACTGAACAAAGGTGTCTGCCAATTTTTTTTAATATTATTTGGCAAACTTTGCTTGTTGAGCATGAGGGGAAAACAGCATTACAGCTGGGAGTTTATTGTTGTGGCGCATTTTACTTAGAAAATCTTTCCACCCAATTAATTCTGGGTTTAGGCAAGTTGCCCCCCCCCACACACACACACACAAACAAACACACACACACCTGTCCTAAAAACAAAATCCTTGTCTATACCTGCTTTAATTCAGACCCTAAGATAAAGCTTGGGTTTCAAGTTTCCACCATATTATAAATGCATTTGTATTGTGTATGTTAATTCATACACAATACAAATGCATTTATTTTCCCCTACTCAGTACTATCAATATTCTGCTTACTAATTTAATATTCCAGTTCTTCTGTTCCAAAGATTGCCTTATAGTTTTAAGGACCAATTTAACATGCACATTGGCTTTTTATGTGAATCTGCCAAAGGTCATGTAATTTCAGGTACTTACCTCAGCAATGTATTTTGCATTAACATGCAGGTAACATAACATAATTAGAATCGTGTGATTCTATGCACAGATTAATACAATAGGAACTTTCAGGTAACATAAGACAACTCCCATCCCTTCTTTGCAAATGGAAAAAAGAAGTGGGAGGGTGGAAAAGGGAAAAAGTAGACTCTTAATTACTCTGGGATTAAATGCTAATTTAATGCCTAGTGAAATAACTGGCTACAAGCTCTTCTTTGTCAATACAATACAAAGAACGAGTCTGTGGGAAGGAATCAGATGAGGAAATAAAAACTAGGGACTTCCTTGGGAAAGACTGACTTTAGTAAAACAGGAAATTAATCATTCATTCTTCCTTTTGGTAGCTGCTGGAAAGTCCACGGAGTGTTTGATCAGCACATACAAAAATGTACTATCTGGCACTTTCATTACTGCACTCAGTACACATTGCATTTGTATGCAATCCAAACTTGGTCTTTAGTAGGTGAAGCAATCAATTTTATGCATAGCCCCAAACTAAGGTAGCAAAACAGTAACTTCTAATGGAAAACTGCATGCGTAGAGATACAGCCTTACTGGAATAGTGTACAATCAAAACAAAATTAATTTAGATAAATGATTTGTTTAGATTGTCCTGTGCAACATCTCCCGATATACTCATGTGTAGGTGTATAAGTTTTTGGCAAAAACCAACCCAAAACAAGGTTGATTTATTTATGACCCAAGGTTTATCTATGCCTTGACTACAGTATCAGATTTACCATAGTACTTAGGTGTGCTTAAGCACATGGTCTATTGGGTGGGGTGGGAGAGCAGGATTTTCCTGCGAACAATTTTTTGACTATGTATTTTGTGTATGTAGTGCAATTCTACAGTTGAAGGCATTCTGTTTCGGAGTGATTCCTGAATTAATAGTCTTTGGGAGTGTGCCACAAAGCAGGCAATGTAGGCCTATATCCTTCAGGGTCCAAGTACAGGGCCTCATAATTTAACTTGCACAGGACCTCATTTGTCCTAAATTTGGCACTACTTAACTCTTATTGAAAAAAAGGAATAATTCCTTTCTCTGCTTAGTTCATCACTGGAGAATCTAAAAGAAGTGGCAATCCCTCCACTCCATCTGCTTTGGTGCTGCTTCTAGCCTTTTTGAACACCTTGTCCAAGGATAGCTGCCCTGTGAGGCAGCACCAGTGATTTCCCTTCTCCATAGAATGACATTCTACACTAAATTATTATGTCACATTTAGATTTTTCAGCTTTAGAATAATTTTATCTAAACCAGTGATTCTTAACCTGTGGACTGCGGACCACCAGTGGGCCGGGAGGATTAAAATCTGTCCATGAGCCTCCTTCCTCTTTATTTTTATTTTATTTCTGCTCCTTTCATGCCACCTGCCACTCATTCCCTGTTACTGAACAGCCCCAACACCTTGGATAGACCACATCAGCCTACCTAGCAGTTCGAAAACATACAAATGTGAGTAGATCAATAGGTACCGCTTCTGCAGGAAGATAACAGCTGTCCATGCAGTCATGCTGGCCACATGACCTTGGAGGTGTCTATGGAAAACTTTGACTCATCAGCTTAGAAATGGAGATGAGCACAACCCTCCCCCTGACATTAAGTTTAGACTTAATGTCAGGGGAAACCTTTACATTTACAGTGAACAGCCATGGACATATCTTATAGAAACATAAGCTTGCTTCAGCTCCTTGGTCACAGCTTTCTTATACCTCTCTTTTTTTAATCAGCATAAAAAGAATATTCCAAACCAGCCCTCCTTTTCATGGGCACACAAAGACAAATAGAACTACCCAGATATGCAAACAACAGTTTAGGGACTGATGAAACGTTTCCCTACAGCCTACGAATGCTTTTGATATGTTTGATGGTTGTACCACAACCCAGTTTTCAAATTAACTTTTGAAAACCGGTCCTGCCTGCCAGACAATTTGTAAAGTAGCAATGAATTATAATTTCCACCAGTGGGATATACCACAGCCTTGTGGTGAGAGAGTAAAGTGCAGCTTTAGTGCCAGAATTACTTTTTGAACAAAATCCAGAGGATTAATGGTGTTACAAAATTACTCACCTGCCGCAACAGACCAACATCCCAGATACCAACACTGTATTCACATGCAACATAGTTACAGGATCTAATAGAATTGGTCATTGCATAGCTGATTCATTTGCTCAAGCTCCAGCATCCTCTTGTATTCAGCTGCCTTGTACATTAAGGTCATCTGCTTTCCTCCACTACCCATATCTTTTGAGGTGGCCAGTAGTAATTGGAGTGGGAACATCATGCCTATTTGTGGAACTCACGCGAAAGTAAAATTCATAGGTTCCCAACCGTTATTTTCTGGGGACCAAGAATCACTTTTTATAGTAAACTTTTCAGATTACATGTTTTTAAAAATCTGCTTTGTGCTTCTTCTAATTGCTAGTTTGTGGTTGTATTTTATCTCTGGAACAATACGTTGTATTATTTATATATTTTATAACTGAGCACAGCTGGGGATTTTTTGTTATGAAAATGAATTAAAAATCACTTGCCAACTGCTTTCTTCTGTTGCCTATATGAAATGATCAGGCCATTGCCTTTGCAAAATAATAAATTGCTAACAAGACATTTAGCTAAAATTAAAAACGGTTCAGAGACATTCTGATGCTGGTGTGCAAGTCGCTTTTACCAAGTAGCTAGGGACTTCAGTTTGAAATCGTTAAACTAGAACGTATCACCAGATTTGATGGCATTCACTTAGAAGTCAATAAGAAGATTGAGTTAGACTAATTGCTGTTCCTGGTCTTAACTTGAATATATTTGATCACTTCACTGAGGCAGAAGTATAGCTATGAGAGGAGATACAAAGTGAGGGCAAATTATTTCACCTTCTATACATTTTTTTCCTTCAGTCCCCAATTTCTAGCATCATAGTAATTTAAAACTTCAAAGCATTTAAAATACAATTTTGGCATCCAAAGAAAAGGGGCAGGGATCACAGCAGATATGAGTTCTAAATGTGTTATTCTCTGCAATACTATTTTTTTTGTGAATATGGAAATTTAATGGAGGGTATAATTCTTGAGGGGCAATATTGGCATCCTCCCACCAGCTATACCTCTGTGCATTATTCCTCTTTGCATTTTGTGACGTTTTGTTTCTTCTGTCATATATATATATATATATATATATATATATATATATATATATATATACACACACACACACGTGTGTGTGTGTGTGTGTGTGTGTGAGCTAAGGCAACTTCTCATTCATCGTGATGGAGTGGGCTTTAATTCAAAGAGTTTATGGCACAATAAATCTTGAGGATGTGGTGAGACTTCCTCTTATGTTATGGAAACTGCAATGTTCCTTAATTCTTTTATTACAAGCCACCTGGCTGTGACACAACACGCTGCATATGTTCTGATGCTGGATGATGCATAGAGAACATCAGTATTTTTTTGTACTTCTGAGACAATGAGCTTTTGTTCTGCTTCTTCCAAAGTGTGACAAATGAAGCACTGGAAAGTGAAATTAAACACCCAGCCTTTGCTTTTTCATTTTCATGGAAAGCAGTAGCTGAAACAGGGGGTGATGTCACCCTTTTCCACACAGCAATGGGCTTTGTGGCTCTTCATCAAACAAATGCATTGTTTTGCCAGAGCTTGAAAAGGTTACCTTTTTGAGCAACAACCCTTAGAATATCTCAACCAGCATGGCTCGTGGGAATAATAGTCAAAACAAGTATTCCTCCTCCATTTATTTTTGTTCTTCCTTTCTTCTTCTATTCCCACAAGCACTTTGCTCAAGATTCCTCATACAGGTTTGGCACACAATCTGAATTGCAAATAATCAGCACCCACAAGGTGGCAATTGGCTTCATGGGTGGTGTGAGATATCTGAGAGACATGATTTCTCATGAGATGCGGGTGACCTTTCCAAAGGGAAAAAAGAGTTAAATAGGAAGTACGTATTTAGAGGACACAGGTAGAACATGGAATTTCCTTAGCAAATGCACTAACGGCCACTAGTTTGATTGGCTTTAATGAGAACTGGACAAATTAATTAAATGTAAGGTTATCCAGATTAGGCTAGTTGCCATGATGGTTGCAACTTACCTGGAGACTCATGCATAATAAGCAGGAGGGTATTATTTAATATGCAGGCATTTCATTCATAGCTTGCTGATAAGTGTCTGTTGTGCAGACATTTTTTGAATATTTTGCAGAATGCTGGGTTACACAGGCTTTTTCCTCAATTTCTTATCAGTCAGTGTTTCCAAGCTCTGAGACCTGTGTGTGTATACAATGTGCCAACGTCTGAAAATCCTGGATTGTGTGCAAAGCCCACAATCTACAAAATATGTAGTGCCAGACAAGATAAATGATTTTAACTCCTGAAGACTACAAATATCCTCATACTTCAACATATTCTTTCCAGCTATACAGCCAGGCATCATTCACTGCTCAGTGTTCGTGTAATGACAATCATCACTATTAGCTTCTACCAGTGATCTGTTCCTATGAGCAATGAGGCCCATTTTAGCAGTCATAAAAATATCCATTGGACTTATCATTTATTAATCTAATTCTTTAGAAAAGAATCTGTATTTTAGGCTATAATGTTATCTCTATAAAATATGTGTGGTCCTCCCAGTTACAGCTTTTGAATTCCAACTTTTATCAGCCCATTCCAATATGGTGATGGCATTTTCATACGATGAGGATTGTAGTCAAACTATATCCAGAATCCCACAACCTAATCACACTGTCTCATGGAAATTAAATAATTTATGACTGCCATGAACATCTTTTTACCTTTTGGTTTGGCCCAAGGAGATTTATATTTTATTTTTACTAGAACACTTTTTTTAAATTTCAAGTTCAGGGCTTTGTAGGTAAGAACCTGCACCTTGAATTGGGACCGGAAGATGAATGGCAGCCAATGGAGCTCCTTAAACAGGGGGGTTGACCGCTCCCTGTAAGTTGCTCCAGTTAGCAATCTGGCTGCCGCCCATTGGACCAATTGAAACTTCCGGGCCGTCTTCAAGGGCAGCAGCACGTAGAGTGCATTACAGTAATCCAATCTGGAGGTGACTAAGGCGTGGACCACTATGGCCAGATCCGACTTCACGAGGTACGGTCACAGTTGGCACACGAGTTTTAATTGTGCAAAAGCCCTCCCAGCCACCGCAGACGCCTGTGCTTCAAACATTAGTGACAAGTCTAGGAGGACACCCAAGCTACGAACCTGTGACTTCAAGGGAAGTGCAACCCCATCAAGCACAGGTTGCCACCCTATACCCCGATCCAGCTTACGATCGACCAAGAGGACCTCTCTCTTGTCAGGATTGATCTTCAGCTTATTCATCCTCATCCAGTCAGTCACAGTGGCCAGGCACTCATCCAGTACCTGCGGGACTTCCTTGGAATTAGGTGGAAAGGAGTAGTAGAGCTGTGTATCATCTGCATAGAGATGGCACCCCACTCCAAAACCCTGGATGACCTCTCCCAGTGGTTTCATGTAGATATTAAAGAGCATAGGGGACAGACTAGAACCTTAGAGAGAGAAAACAGGAAAGCAAAATGTTAACCTTTCCATTTTGTATGCCAAAACTATGGTATGCTTCCAACATAAACTTGGATGATTTGCCAATAGGTAAACTTCTAGAAAAATGCATTTGACAAGAATATGAAAATGTGCCACCTGAGGGTTTTTGCTTTTATTGGATTATTGGATTTAAAGGCAATTATTACGTACAAGCCATTTGTCAGAAATACTTTGATTGTGCTTTACCTGCATGACAGGAGGTTGGACTAGATGGCACATGTGGTCTCTTCCAACTCTATGATTCTATGAAATGTGGATGGCAGGTACTCTTGATTGGTCAACTCTTATCATGGCGCTGCCTGTTCAGGATGTCACAGTTATTGAAGCCTGTGAGAAATGCTTAATTTGTGTATCAACATTGTTATGTCATGCAACAACCTTCTCTACCCGTGTCTATCAAAACATTTGGACTTTGGAGTACAAGACACTTGGTAATCCACTTTCCAGCATGTCTTCTCATTTAGGTTTGATCATTTGTGGAAAATAATTTTAAAAATAATGTTTGTGACTGAATCTGAGATAAAAAGACAGAGATCACATATGGCCCTGGTGTATATATATATATATATATATAAACAAATGAGTTTTGGATCTCTACCTTTCATGAAAGAACATATTCACAGAAGTGCTGTTCACCATGCAAACATACTTAAAGAATCCATCAAAGTGCTTTTCCGAAGTTGTTGGTAGTACCTGAACTATTTGTAAATTATCCTAAGATTGCTGTTATGAGCTTCAAGTCATTTCCAACTTGTGGCAATCCAAAGGCAACCCTATCATGGCATTTCTTGGGAACATTCATTTAGAATAGTTTGCCATTTCCTTCATCTAATTCTGAGAATGTGGCTTGTTCAAGGTCACTCAGTGGGTTTCCATGGCCAAATAGTGATTCAAACCCTCGTCTTCCACAGTATTCATCAAGCACTCAAACTACTACACCAATTGTCTCTGCAGTTACTTCTCATGTAGCAACTGCAGTTATATTAGTATAATTTATCAGGGTTAATGTGTGTGTTGAAGTGCAAAGTAGGGAAGAAGCGCAAGAAAGGACAGAAAAATACTAACATTTCAAAAGATACAATATAAGCAGTCCCCAAATTACAAACACCCGACTTGCAAATGACTCCAAGGATGGGAGTGAGACAACAGGAAGCAAGAGGAATTCTACCCCTAGGAAAAGAAAATCACTCCTAGATGAGTCTCAACTGAAGCTTTATCACTAATCCTTGTTTGCACAACAAGCCAATTTTTTCAAAATCCAATAATCACATGAACAGAAAGTGAGGTGAAATCTTCTGAATAGGGGCACAGGCAGCAAAACAAACAACACAGATGTGTTAACCATTCCCTATACTATCCAAAACTAAATAATATATGTATTTGGCTGGAGTTACACTTTTAAAAGTACTTGTTTCAACATACATACAAATTCAGCTTAAGAACAAATCTACAGAGCCTATCTTGTTCATAACTTGGGACTGCCTGTACTGTCCATCATATAATGGACAGAAGCAAGGGGGATGTTTTTGTTGTTTTGTCCTGCTTATACACTTTTCAATGATATCTGGTGGCAACTGTGGGGTTTAGAGATCTTGTATTGATTTTTAAGAAATATATTTACATTTTAGTTTAAAGGTCCATTTTTAACTTCAACATTGAAGCATTGCTATCTCTCTTAATTTTATTTATATGATTTGTAGACCATGCAGGTACTTTTGTGGCTCAAGGCTGCTAATTATTATTGTTGTTGTTGTTATTGTTGTTATTATTATTATTATTTATACCCCTCACTTCTCACCTCTAGGAGGACCCAGGGTGGCTTACAGACAATGGCAAATTTAAAGCCACATTTGAATAAACAATAAATACAACATATCAGTATAAACAGTTAAAATATAAGTACAATGAAATAGTACAGTTAAAATATAAGTACAATATACATTTTTAAATGAAATTAAACAGAATGTTTAATTACTAAGGCCTTTGGTGTGATCCAAAACAATTATTCTGAGGCAATACTGAATAAACTATGAAAGCAACCAGTTGTTGCTAGCACTTCGAACAATGCTTTGGCAATGCTTTGAGTCCCATTTGATATGAAAGTATGTGTAAATGAAGGAGGAAATATGATGAAAATGACTTTTGTATTCTTAGAAATTTTTTAGATTTTGTTTCCAGAAAAGACAAACCTAAGATTATTTCTGTGGAATTATTCTATTGCTTCTTGCCAGAACAAAGTAACCTCCTATTCAATAAAGCCTCTGTTTAATTATAAGTGTGTAATTCATGCAAGCTATCAATTCTTCAAAATAACCAGAGAATGCTTCAAACACAGCTGTATATTCTCCCTAAAATAACAAAAAAGAGGAATTAATTCTTATTTATGCTAAAGGTTTTTGTTCAATGTTCTTAAGCAATGATGGCATACCAGATACTGTAAATTCCCTCCCATCCACTATGACATGAAGAACTGGTTCCATTTAAATAATTCCCTGCCCCATTAGATGCTTCAGAAATTTGTATCTGAACATTTTGGCTTTTGCAGTATATTCACATGAGTTGAAAATTACCTTAGTAATATTTTTAAGTCACCATGAGTAGATTTTTCAAAGGCGTTTAGTATGATGACTCAGTGTCATAAATACTTTTATATGTACTGTGCTGAGCTATAGCCATAATAAATTGTTAAAAACATAGTTCTATACAGTTGGGAGACCTACTTGCAGAAGCCAAGGCTGAAGGATCTTCAACACAATAGTAAGGAAAAGCATAAATCCAATACAGCGAACTACATTTCGACACTGAGTCAAAATTTGCTTGACAAATAGGAACCGTGTCATCTCCATCATCCTGTGTCTAGGATGATGTAATTTCAGTAATTCTATCTGCTTCCATAATAATCAAAGTTCATGGGCTATCTGGGGACATACTAGAGAAAATGTCTTTGGTTCACTGTAAGTTGGTCGATTGGTTTCTGGTTGCTTTCGCTGGAAAGGCTAGTCTACTCACATAACAATTACTGTTTTGCCCAACTGGTCTGAATTTTATTCATTTATCTACATATTCTGTAATATGTTGATCATTTAACCTACTCAAAAGGATGGGACAAGGTCAAGTTGCCAGAATTGATTAAAAAAACTGGCTTGGTTGGGGACCTCTTGGAGGCACATCTTGTTAGAACTCCTCCTCTTCCTCCTCCTCGGGTGCTGCCACACAGCCCATTATTCCATTAGCATTCATGTTTTTAAAAAACCTGAATGTTTCTGGACCCCTACCCACACACACCCCAGAAAGTGCATGCTTTCTGGGGTGGGTGTCCAGATGTTCTCCAAAAACTTTCTGGGAGAACATGTGGACACTCTAATCCCCTCCCCCAAAAGATCCCAAAAGCAGTGTGAAAAAAACCAAAAGAACTTACCCAGTCTCCATTAGAGAGCTGCTGGAGCTCTCCTGGTGCAAACAAATGATGTGCCAGAAGAAATGGGGGAGGGGGAAATGATTTTCCTCCTCCCCCCGCTCCCAGTCATTTGTGCACACCAGGAGAGCTCCAGCAGCCCTCTAATGGAGGCCAGGTAAGTTCTTTTTTTTTACACTGCTTTGGGGGTCTTTGGGGAGTGGGTCGATATTCTCACAGTTTTCTGGGCTAAAAAAACATAGGAATACTGTCTGGAGTGTGTGATTCACCCAAGGTTACCTAGTGCGTTTCCATGGCATAGAGGTAAGCAAACCATGATTGTAGTCCAAAGCTCAAACAACACCACCACAATGGCTGTCTTGGGATCTGTTATTTCAGTTATATTTAGACATAATGCAAGTATATTGTATCAACATTCGAAAGAGGATAGCACTATATCTTTTTTAAATCTATGTATTGATTTTTTTTCCAGCAGTATAAGTACTATATACAATTTATAAATATAATAGTTTCCCCTTATATGATTTAGTGCTATTTAAAGAGGAGAGCATTATTTCTAACCCTGGTTCTGTCAATTTCCTTATGTAGAGAGTAGAACGTTATGGTCTGATGTGGAAAACTTATATTATGTATGGATCCATGCAATCAGGAATATTTTTAAAAGAGCATTACGAATTATATCAAAAGGCTTCACACACAGCAGACGCTCTCTTGATCAGACTCGTCACTCTTCACATAAGTAGAGAATGTAACTGAGATGATTGGAATGAATCTAGCACAATCCCTTTATTACGTGTTGATACATAAAGCTCTCATCATAACTGAATAGTATTTTGAGACTGAGAGGCAAATGTAGAATGGAATGGGATGCATCCAGACTACTGGTCTGAAGGAATTCTAGGTCTGATTACAGAAAGATTTTTGTATGTATTTATTGAACAGTTTGTTTTTTTAATTGTTAATCACTTTGAGGCTGGAACCTTGTTAACGTCGTATAGAGATGCAACTCGACTTTACCTCTGCATATGATGCACATTTTTAAAATAATTGCAGAGGATAATATTCCTTTCTACCCTCCTCAATGAGCAAAGCTCCCACCACACCTCCAGACAGGACTTACTCCCGAGCAGGCATGGACAAACTTTGGCCCACCAGGTGTTTTGGACTTCAATTCCCACAATTCCTAACAATTGGTAAACTGGCTGGGATTTCTGGGAGTTGGAGGAGCAAAGTTTTCTCATGCCTGCTATTGAGAATGCCAGAAGATCTCAATAGAGCATGCATCTGGCTATATAGGGATATAGCTGGATACTTTGCCAGCCCTGTTGGATGGTTATGGGGAGTCATTCTACATGCCCTGTTACACTACATTGTGCTATGCAGGATTTGGGAATAAGATTTTCATTTAGGAAGAGATAGATGTGAAATTACCTGTAGATATGTTGGTTGAGCACCACTGATTCTCATGGTTGTGTCGATTGTCTCTGCAGAAGAGGAACTATTATCAGGAGCTTAACCAAATGAATGTCACCTCATTATTCCTTTACAACATAAAACAAACATTTATTTGGAAAGGATTTAAAAATACATTTAGCTACATAGCAAAAGGGCAAAATAATGTGAATAAAACATATGCATTATAGGAGATAGCTGCACTCTCTACCTTGACCACAGTTTACCTGTGGGATAGGAAGCATAGACTCTGGGACTGAACCCAGACCTCCTAGGATTTTACTCTGGCTCTCTAAATTTCTCCAAATGAATTAAATTCAACCACATGAAGGTTTCCCCTTATAAAGAATGTTTCATGTATGGCTAAGTATAATTGACAATAAACTTTGAAGAAAGTGTTGTTTAGAGAGTGCTGTACTGTTGCTGTTTTTTAACAATTGCTTTAAATGTTTTTGATGCTGTTAAATGTTTAATGTTATTTTAATATTGATCTCTTTGTTGATTATGTTTGTTGCTGCAAGCTTTCGGGTAATTTCCAGCTTATGGTGACCCTAAGGCAACTGTATTCCGTGGTTTTCTGAGGCAGAGAGTGTGTGACTTACCCAGGATTACACAGTGGGTTTTTATGGATGAATGGAGATTCAAATCCTGGTCTCTGAAGTCATAATCCAACACTCAAAACACTATGCCATACTGGATATATTGTATTGTATTTTAATTTGCAAGTTGCCTTCTCATTTTAGTGGAAAGGCAGGGTGTAAATAAAATTAATAATAGCATCTATAATGAAAGGTCATGAGACCTACAGCATATCCTCCAATATTTCAGATTTTAAAAATGTGACACATGTGGCCAGGCAACATCTGGATGTAGCCAACATAGCAGGGGTTGTTAATGACGAAGAGCTAGAACAGCATGCAGCGGTTCGATTTTGCTTCAATGCACAGAGAAGGGCAAGATTCTGCCCGCTCCTCTTCTGTCCTCTTTACTGAGTTAACTGAATGCCAATACTTTCACACTTTCCTCTCAGGTTACACCAATGGTAGTGATCTGAGAACAAAGAAAGAAACTGGAAGAAGGAGAAAAAAGCCAGGACATCTTAAAAGCAGTTGGAAAAGTGAGCTAACCGGGGATTAATAGGGATTGTTCATGACACATCAGAACATTGGGGGGGGTTATACTGTAAGCCACAAAATGGAACATCTTATATCCAAAATGCCACTATACGTACATGTAACATGCATAATGCCATGTGGTAGAGCAAATAACTACTTGCTCTACATGTAAGCTTCATGTTTCCTCTGCACCCAATGTTTGTGGCCCCTTGTATGTGTGATATTCGGTCAATGTTTGTGCCCCAAATACACATAAAATCCACCAAATGCATGAAAATATGGGGAAATACATATATCCCCTCCTGCCAGCCCTTCAGAACTCTCTCTCTCTCTGAAAGCATTTTACTGTTGCCCTTCTGAGAACTACAGACAAAAATAGGATATGTCGCCTGGGAGGAAATTGGCCCCTGGCTTCTATACTGCTGCTTCCTGCTGTCTTAGAACATGGCAAACCCTAAAGGTCTATCCATATGGGAAGCAGGTCTCGCCATTTTACTGCCTGGGGGACAAGATGGGACCCTCTTCCATTTCATGTACAGATGCTGACAAGACTAACTGCTGGTTGTTATGTCAACAATGGTGGAGGGCCACATCCTCCATTAGACCTTCACTACTATAAATAGAATAAATACACCTGACCAGATAGATGAGTGGATAACAAGGAAGTTTCATCTGCCAACTGTTCCTGTACTTAATGTTTCAGTATTTGTGTTGTAGATCAGTCACCAGATGCTGATGGTTTCACTGATGTGAGCTTTCCTGTGGCACAAAGTGATGCACCTTCAAGTTTTTGACATTGTTCTTTCTGTGAGAAAACCAGCTTGGTTTTCTCACAGGGCCTCAAGGGTATTCAGGGGAGTCAGAAATAGCAACCGCAGATAAGGAATAGAGTGAAGAACTGAGTGATAAGGAGGGTTCTTATGGGAACCCATCTGCAGCTACAGAGATCAACAAAAATCTTCATTTACAAATCAGAGTTGAAAATAGATTATGTCATTCAGAAATATTATGTGGAAAAGTTGTGAAAGAAATTCACAAGAAATTGAATGATTTCATGGGTATCTAATAAACAAATTGTTTTCCTTAAAGTTAGTTCAGGCAATGCTGTGCTAGAGTGACAAACTAAGCCAGAGTTGTCTTGTTCCTGGTTCAAGTCAAGCTTTGATTCTGGATTTAATATATCCTGGAAGTTTCTATGTTCATGTACTTCTGTTCAAGTTTTACTAGTGAGACCTTTCTTATTGTGGATTCGTACTGCATCTGTGATCCCTGGACTCTGCCACCTCTGGAACTTTATGAGACATTTAGGTTATTGTTGAGTTATCACCTTTTGCTAAACCTTTTGGATGATATATCTTCCTTTCTTATTCTTGTTTTTTATATGCTTTTAGTATGTTTTTACAACAAACTGCTTGCTTATATTCCTGGATTCTTGTGTGGTGTGGTGGTCATGGGCATTTCCAGACCTGAAGTGCAACAATTTGCTGCCTAAGGATCAGACCCAAAAGCAACTACTTAATATAATATGGCTTGCCACAAGAATAATCTTTTATGCAGTATTTTTTAGTAGTCAGACACCCGTCCCGTTTATACCAGGAAAATATGGATGATACATTTCAGTTGCCAAGGTTGCCACTTATATTCAGAAACTTGACACTTATGTGTAGTTTTGGGTGAACTAGCATCTCATATGCATTGTCAATGTGTCATTGCAATGACACTGTGAAGCAAATTCTTTGTTATAACTACTAGCAGTACCATATTAATTAGCCTTCTGAGGCATCTCAATGCCTTACACATCTATTTTTACACCAGCAAATTATAGACTCTATCAGTGTAGATGTTTTGGATCAGCAAAATTTCTATAATCCATGCTTACCTCCCTTCAAAGCACCACAATATGTATAATCATCATCTACACCATGGCAAAGAGTAGCTTCCCATTTAAAGACATGCAATGTTTCATGCCATATGTGTATACGTGCTGTCAAGATGGTTATATCAGCCTCTGTAAAGTAATAATTGGACACAGCAATAAAATAAACATAGTCATCTAAGAGTAAGTCTACAAAAGTGCATTCTTAGCTTCAAAGGTGCTATAAGATCCCTTTGCACATTGGCAGTCCAGACTAAATATGGGTATTTTTGGGAATTCTTAGTCTTCTTTATAAGATATATAAAAGTAATTTTAATAAGTATTTGTGCATAATGAATTAGAAAAACGAGGGTCCAGGAAAAAAGTGGGAAAAATTGGGAAGGGAAATACATTTTTTCATGAAAGCTTTTTTCCATAATAATTAATATATATATATAATAGAACATTTATTTTTGGAAGGGTGAATATTGTATGTAAGAAAAGGTGTTAACATATTTACTACCCATATTTAGACTTTTATTTAGGACTATAGACAGGAGCCCCCGGAGGCGCAGTGGGTTAAACCGCTGAGCTGCTGAACTTGCTGACCAAAAGGTCGCCAGTTCAAATTTGGGGAGTGGGGTAAGTTTCCACTGTTAGCCCCAGCTTCTGCCAACCTGGCAATTCGAATAAATCAATAGGTACTACTCCAGTGGGAAGGTAATGGCACTCCATGCAGTCATGCCGGCCACATGACCTTGGCAGTGTCTAAGGACAATGCCGGCTCTTCGACTTAGAAATGGAGATGAGTATCAACCCCCAGAGTCAGACACAACTGTACTTAAGGTCAGGGGAAAACCTTTAACTTTACCTATACACAGTATCAGATTGTTACAATTCCTGGTCTTGGTTTCCTTTTCTCAGCTCTTTTTATGAAAATGAGTGTGTTATGTCTGCTGGACACAATGGATAATTAGTGTAGACAAAATAATTGCTCCTCAAGTTGGCAAGAGGTTCCTTATAGTTCAGATGCTTCCTTGCATTTCAGGACCTTTTAGCTCTATTTGCAGTAAAAAAAATTCTGAATAACTGTACTTTTCATAGATCACACTTGAGATACCAAAGTTATATATACAGCCAGCCATCCACAGAAAGGGCATAGGATTCTACAAAAGTGAAAAAAAACGCATGTTTTAAAAGCCTACTATTTTTTAACCAGAGATAACACCTTGCCATGAACCTCTGGGTCTGACAGCACAATACTATGGTCAATTTCTGGCAAAAGTTGATCATAGGATCCTACTGGAGAGCCCAGAGATTTCTAGAGAAAATATACTACACAAATCTGTAAAAGTGAAACCTGCAAATCTGGAGGCCCAACATTCTTTGCAAGGGTCCAAAACAGAGGAGGGAAACCTGTTTTTCTGTGGCTTCAAAGTTTCCCAAAATTTAACATCTCTATGCTTAACACATATTCATCTTTTTGAAGAAAATATGGATGGATGGATGGATGGATGGATGGATGGATGGAAGGAAGGAAGGAAGGAAGGAAGGAAGGAAGGAAGGAAGGAAGGAAGGAAGGAAAACCTGTTGGGACTTTTCACCAAGAGGTTCTTCTCAAACATGTAGAAAGAGGAAGGAGAAATGAGGTCAGAAAAAACCTAAGAGAACAAGGCAAGCTACAAGAAGAGAACGGGTGTGGAAAAACTAACAAGATGTTACTGTAAACATGTTCTTATCTTTTCTCTTACAGCAGGAGTAGATATATAAAAGGGTAGTGTCTACATTAATCAACTAGGAAACTTTGGAGGGCCACGTTCACAACTAGACTTGCATTTGCAGTTGTTCTTGTTCCTCCCTCTATGGGACATTCTCACGATCAGTGGGGCATTACTAGAGGACATTCTCATCCTGTCTACACCCAAAAAGAGATAATGAACCCTCCAGCTATCCCAATTGTCACTGTCCTGACAATTGGGAGGCAGCATCTTCTAGCCTTATACCCTCTGTAAGGACTCACTCAGTTAGGTAGGCCGAAGCCTGTGAGGTCGGCCTATGTAAACAGTTTGGCATCCATGTTAAGAAGGGATAGTCAGGAAAAGGGGAGAGAGAGAGAGCTGCCTGGGAGTGACTCAGAGTGAGAGGGAGGAGCCAGCTATCTTCGGAGGGAAAGGTGTAGCTTTTAGAGTCAGTGGAGAATGAGCAGTCAGTAAAGACAGAAGTGTCTTGGAAAGCTGACAGGAAAGCTCTGTGAGGCGCTGACAGGCAGTCAGAACACAGGCTTTTGATCTCTAGGGGTTTAGAGATTGGCTCACAATTCTGGGAACTCTAGAAGAGAGTTAGGTAGCTAGGGTGTTCCTGAAGGCCTGAGTGAATTCTCAGGGAACTAACTAGATTCAATTCTGTGAATTAGAGTGAGGAAGTTTTAGGTAGACGAATTGTGAACAATACACCAACTGTCTAGTTTTGGTAACTAAGTTTTCTGATTACCATCGTAACTAATAGGGGTGGATATCTCCGGTTGTAATACTTTGATTTCCGTTAATTTTTCATATTTGAAATTATTTTGATCCTATATTGACCCTTGTCGTCCAACCTGGAAGTGACCTTTCTAAATCAAAACCTGGTCAGCCATTTACGTAAAGGGCGCGTTATTAGGTCGTTTCCACCCTTTCTTATGTTTAACCTGCCTTTGGTTGTCAGCTGGCGAGAGGGGCGTGGAAGGCAGCATCTCCTCTTGCCAGATGACACCCAAACACGGGTTAAAGATAAACCCCGTTTGGGTCTCAGCTGGCGAGAGGAGGGAGCCAGGCTGCCCCCTCCACCCTCCTGTCACTATCTGACACGCGGGTTAAAGGGAATGCGTGTTTGGTTTCTGGGCTGGCAGAGGGGAAGGGAGGCACCTCCCTTCGCCCCTGCAAGCTCAGAATCAAACCCACGTTCCCTTTAACCCGGGTTGGTTTTTGGGCTGGCAGAGGGGAAGGGTGGCATAGCCTCCCTTTGCCCCTGCAAGCTCAGAATCCAACCCAGGTTAAATGGATCGTGGGTTGGTTTCTGGGCTGGCAAAGGGGAAGGGTGATTCTGTGTCATTTTGAGACCTCAAAAGTCTAGTGCAGCTCTGATTGTGATAAGAATACTATCCACATACACCTTAGAGGTAATTCTGGGGCATTTTGGAACAAAAATTGTGTGTGTGTGTGTACCTGGAGAGACCTGAAACACCT
Source organism: Anolis apletophallus (assembly GCA_030556195.1). Lineage (NCBI taxonomy): Eukaryota > Metazoa > Chordata > Lepidosauria > Squamata > Anolidae > Anolis > Anolis apletophallus. Next base: position 103,454,826 of record JARBWK010000007.1, on the reverse strand, counting down.
TGAGAGCTACAAAAATGGCCCTGCTAGGACACATTCAGCCTGTAGGCTGCACTTTGCTCACCCATCCTACAGAGTGGCATGCAATCTACTAGTCCATCACTATATTTTTTATTATTTATTTATTTATTATTTGGACTTGTACGACGTCACTCCCCGAGGGCTCGGAACAGCTCACAATCACATAAAACATAAACAAGAACAAAGAGCATCAGATTAAAACTAACAGATAAAATTATCCATACTCAGCAATCAAAAGCTAACCAGAAGAGGTGGGTCTTGCAGTTATTGCTAAATCTAACACCATTGCTGTTTAGAGCTGAGGGATTCTCTTGAATGGGATGCAGAATGGCATGAAATGCTACAGGAGGTAGCAAAAAATGTGTGTGTTTCCTTGTAGAAATGAAACCATCTTCTAGGAATCTACTAATCATCTTCCAATACAATTCAGTGACTTGGACAGGGGAAATTATCACACTGGAGTAATCGGCATTCTGTAATGTAAAGCACTAGGCTTGGTGTTTTCTAGAAACTTACTTGGGATCCAGAACATATGGCCCCGCCATACAGAAACCTTCAACGAACATGGTTCTACTGTAAAAGAGAACATGGCAGCTCCAGGACCTGCAGGTCAAGAAAAAAAATATGATGTTATCGTGTCCAGCAGAATATGCCATGTCTAGGTCCTCTGACATGACTCTACTATGGTCTTCTTGGGCTGTAAGTCATTTATTTCAAAGTATTTACTATCATCCATGGTGTTGCATATAAGTACAGAGTTCAAGAATGTATCCATCATGGATATAGGGATCATGTTGTATATGCTTGTTCTAGAGGAGCACTTCCCATTTTAAGCAAACTATGCTGTTTAATTGAAGCAATGGCTTTGGTGTGAAGGGTGGGAGTTATATAAGTTGTCCAAGGACTGCATGAATTCTCACCTCTACTCAGTTCTCATTCTACAGGCTTAAAGGCTCAGTAGGAGCCAGGGAGGGTTTGTGCCCTATGCTGTCATTATTCCTGATGCTTCTGTGGCTACAGCATGAAAAAGTTGCTTTATAGTGAGTCACATCTTATTCTCCTGGAACCATACACTATACACTGTATTGCCTGTCATTAGCAGTGACTCTCCAGTCTCCACATTCTCAAACAAAAATCTTTCCCAACTGTGCTGCATAAATGCTTTCTTCCAAAATCACCAGGGATTCAACTAAGAATGCTGTTCATGCAAGATATGCTTCCTACGCTAAAGAACAATGACCCATCCCTTGCTTAAATTATCCTTATGAGTTAGAATACTGTTATTCCAATCTGAGTGAAAGCAACTTGCCTATGGCTATTGAGACAGTCTGTCTTGTTACAGAACTGGGTGTAATTCCAGTTTTCTCCAAGAATTATTTCAGTGCAAAACACTGGGACACTTTGCTGCTTTAGTACAAGCTTTATTGCTGGTAAAGCAATGATTCAGCAGATGGTCAACAACAGAGAAGCATTTCATCCTTTTCATTAATGGGGTCCAGCATTCCCTCACAGCCAACAGTTGAACTGGGCCCCAAACAAGTTCTACTTAGCAATCAAATTCTCCATCCATCAGATATATGGCAAATGTAGGTTCGGATGCAGTGGAAGATGGACTCTCAGGGTCCATCTGCAGAAGAAAACATTCAAAACGACAGTGCCCAAGCATGACCCATCTCTTTCCCCAGCCTATTACTATGAGAACTATGTGACCTGGTGAGCAACTTGACCATTCCCAGACTTCATATCTTTTCCCCAGCCTCAAACTGTTAAGCTAATCCCAAAAAAGTATCAAACAAGGTGACTAACACAAGTTGACTCTTTCACTACAATGGAGCGCTGTTGATATTTGCCATGATGTTGAGAAGACCTTTGACCCCTATTTGTCTGGTGGCAAAAAAAACAATTAATTACGCAGTCTGTTGGGTGAATCATGGCATGCATTTGAGTAGACAGTGGTCTCTATGAAGTTTTGCTGTATATGCCACTTAGGATGAGGGCTTTCTCTAGGGGTTGCGGTGGCACAATTGTGCTGCTAAACTACTAACATGAAGATTCAAATCTGTGAGATGGGGTGAGCTCCCGCTGTTAGTTCTAGCTAACATATTTGCCAACCTAACAGTTCAAAAACATGCAAATGTGAGTAGATCAATAGGTACTGCTTTGGCAGGAAAAAGCAAAAGGATGCACCAAGCAGTCAAAAGGATGCTCATGTATCATAGATTTGAAAGGGACCCTAAAGAAGGACAATTATATGTTGCATGTTCCAGAGTAGACAAACCAGGCAATCACTACATCAACATTGACAAAAACAACAACAAAAATGCTTTTTACCCACAAGCATAAAGAAATTACACAGATTAGAAACCAACACTTTCTCATTACTTTATTTTCCAGGTCACCAGACTGGGCCACAGCAACGTGTGGCAGGGGACAGCTAGTAATGTATATAGATTTTAAAAAACCAGGCAGTTGAGTTGGTTGATGAAATGTTGAGGCATTTGTTTACTAGTCGGCAAGTGAAAAGTGAATTCTATTTCTGAGTAAATGCTGCAGCAACAACATATGCAGCAGCAAGACTACAATGTCCCATCAGGGGCTTTAATTACAGGGAGACGCAAACTGTTGCTTCTGCAAACATTTTTAAATGAAAGCAATCTGATGTTTCTACTTACCGCAGGAGGAAGATAAAATGTCTAGGTCATCTGATCTGCAAAGCAGGTGTTTTTCCCCTGCCGCAGTAAATCCACAAACAGAAAGGATCAAAATAGCAAGCGGGAACATGTTTACTTATCTTTAAGCCATTTTAAAAGAAGTCAAAGAGAGGGCTATGTTACATTGCTTCACTTTCGGTTAAGAAGAGGAACAAAGTCACTCTTAGTCATCCTCAGACATGTGGTTTCTGCAATTGGGGAAGAACATTTCTTCTATAGCAAATATATGATATAAATATCTGAAAACATTTACTCCGCTTGATTAATTTTTTTCAGAAGAATGTTGCATATTACCTGTGTGAAATGTAATATGCGTAAAGCTACATTTGTGGTTTTCCACAAATAAATTGTAATAGGGTGACTTTGCTATTGACATTTCAGGTGAAAAGCAATGAAGGAAGTGAAAGATTACACCCAAAACATGTAAATTTACTGAGCAAGAAATACTACCAGTAAGAAATACGTGGCTGATAAAACCCAGTGAACAAGCGGCATCGTATCTCTTGTGCTCATAACTATAAACATTTATATTTTCCCTGAAGAGATCTATATAAAATATTCTCACTGTGAAAATAATGAAATGTACTAAGCCATACTAGTGAAAAGTACTATGATATTTCTTTTTTTTAAAAAAACCTTGGTCTTTAAACAAATTTCCTGAGCACACATTTCCTCTTGCAACTATGACTTACAGTGACTACACAATACAATGGTTATCAATACGACTCATTGTTGCAATGCTTCATGGGGCAAAGAACATTGAAACATATGATTCAAGTCACACTGGCAAAATCAAAGCAGGCACAAACTCTTCAGTTCATTAGCTTTATCTTGTATTTTATAAATATACTAGCTTGGGGACCCGGCCCTGCCCGGGTTATTTGAGAAGCCACAGCAGGATGTAGAGTGGGTCATGGGGGCTCTGTGTGCCAAGTTTGGTCTTGATCCATCATTATTGGGGTTGCAGTGGTATCATGAAATTACTGAAGGTAGTGCAAGTCCCATCATCTCTGCCCCCCCCCCAAGTGTAGTAGGATGTAGATTGGGTCATGGGGGCTCTGTGTGCTAAGTTTGGTCTGTATTGGTGAATGGATGAGGGATGCTTTGTTTTTTGGAAGTGAGTGAAGGTACTTCAAGTCCCATCATCCGTGGTCCGTCTCACAGTAAACTGCACCAGGCTGTAGAGTGGGTCATGAGGGCTCTGTGTGCCAGATTTGGTGTTGATCACTCATTGGAATAGGTTATTAGCAGGATTGGGAAGTGAGGGAAGGTACTGCAAGTCCCATCATCCATGTTCTGTCCCCCTCCAAACTTCAGTAGGATGTGGAGTGGGTCTTGGGGGGTCCTTCAAACTGCACCAGAATGTAGAGTGGGTCTTGGGGGGGGGGGGTCTGTGTACCAACTGTAATCTTGTTCTGTCATTTTTAGGGGCCTAGTCAGGAAAATAAAGTTAAGTAAGCGTTTCTGTCAATTCAGGCTGAGGCCTAGTCAGGAGAATCAACTTGAGGAAGCCTTACTGTGAATTCAAGCTGAGGCCTAGTATCGAAAATCAAGTTGAGGAAGCCTTACTGATGGGACTTGCACTACCTTCAGTAATTTCATGATACCACTGCAACTCCCAATAATGATGGATCAAGACCAAACTTGGCACACAGAGCCCCCATGACCCAAACTAGGCTGAGGCCTAGTTTGTAAAATCAGCTGAAGGAAGCCTTTTTGTAAAGAACTCTGTCTGGCACCTTTGAGATTTGGGATGTTGGAATGCTGGCCTATCCATGGCCCAGCCTCCCCCAAACTGCACCAAGACGTAAAGTGGGTCTTGGGGGTTCTGTGTGCCAAGTTTGGTTTGGTTGTCTCATTGTTGGGGGCTGCAAAGTGTTTTGGACTTAAACTCCCACCATGCCTACTGCCTCAGGGCTTTTCCTTACCTCCCTCTGGCACTTTAGAGTCTCGGAATGTTCGTAGCTGGCCAATGGGAGTCGTTTATGCAAATAATGCTGCCACATATCCTTCCTGGCCTGTGAAAGTGGCTGCCACATATCCGCCCTTCTGCCCTCCGCATACACACATCTCCGCATACACACATACAAACATTCCGTTTTATAAAGGTATACAGACAGATACAGATATTAAGGCTCCATTGATGCTGTAAATCAGGCAACGAGTCCCTCTAGTGGCATCTATAGAAATTAGCACTTTTACACACACACAAACCCTTGAGAATTCCTTGCAATTCCTTTTTCAGGAGAATAATTCTAAACATCAACTGGGGCATTTCTCACAGAATTAAATGAGGTTTTGAGTATATTTTTTCTGGAATATATCCATTATATAGAAGTTTTTATCCAGTGGTTTTAGTAGCACGGACTTAGCACCAATACATTTGCAGTAATCAGAGATTCATAGTAGCACATTTATTTAGTTATTTATTTACCCTATTTACATCCCACCTTTCTCTACCCTGAAGGGGAGTGATTCAAGGTGGCTTACAACCGAGGCAAATATTCAATACCTTAAAACACATACAATTCCAAAATATTAAAATTAAAAATGAAGTTAATATTAATACATATTACTTAAAAACATTACATTCCATATTAAAAACACACCATTCATAATTGCAATCCAAGCCATTCCATAGTCATTGCGCATATTCCAAATCTGTTATTGCACTGCACCATTCTCCAAAAGCCTGATCCCACAGCCAAGTTTTTACTTTTCTTCTGAAGGCAACGAGGGAGGGGCTGATCTAATGTTGCTGGAGAGGGAGTTCCATATCCGAGGAGCCACCACTGAGCAGGTCCTGTCTCTAGTCCCCACCAGTCACACTTGTGAGGGGGGTGGGACCGAGAGCAGCGCCTCCCCCGACAATCTTAATCTCCGAGGTGGATCATAGGAGATGCGTTCCGACAGGTAAGCTGGGCTGAAACTTTTGGTTTGTTGTTGTGTGCCTTCAAGTCATTTCAGACCTTTGGTGACTCTAGGTTGAACATATCATGGGGCTAACTTGCCAGAATTTGTTCAGAAGGACTTGCAGTTGCCTTCCTCTGAAGCTGAGAGTGTGATCTGCCCAAGTTCACCCAGTAGGTTTCTGTGCTGTACTAAGAATTCAAAGCCGGATCTCATCCAAGACTCAAACCACTACACCATGATGGCTCAGTGCTTTGTATATAAAATGCTGGACCAGATAGGATTTTAGTTTGATTTTAGCATCTCTTAATTTTTGTCTCCATGGTATTATCCTGAAATGCATTTGGAGATAAAAATTAAGGGAGATAAAAATTAAGACATGCTGGACCAGAATAATAACTAATAATAATAACTTGATTTATATCCTGCACACTTTTCCCCAATATTGTATAAACATCTCTAAAAATGAGGTGGATCTTAAGATTCACAGGTGTACCTAATGTATTTTTGTTGGTGGTGGTGGTACTGAAACGAGGGTGCATCTTACAATTGATGGTGTCATACAGTTGAAGAAATAACAGTGCTAATTGCTAGTTCCCTCTTAACAAGTTCCACTATCACATTCTAGATTTTATGTAAATTTATTTGAGTAGGATGTGAACAAGACAATGTAATTTCATTTTTAGAATCACAAAGTATTTATTTGTTTTTTTCCCAACATAACGTTATCAAAAAGACCATCGCTTCTGAACAGACAATATAACCTTATATGTGCACTTTCATAGCGGCATTATGTCCAGAGTAGCAAAAGTTTAAATTTGTGATGTGGACTAGAATCCAATTATGTCAGTTACAGGAAATGTTATTTTTAGTTGGCCTGCATGTATGTGTATATTGTACACATTCATCCAACTATAGCAAAATGATGCATAGAGTTATAGTTTAGCAGTACATGAAAATTGCTAAAACTACATCCATGTGTATTGTGCTCTGGCTGAGACCTCAAGTACCTTAAGCCTCCACAGCATCTTAAGTGCATTAAGAGCAGAGATGAGAACTATGTAACCCTTCAAATGTTGCTGGATTGCAAATCCCAGCAGCCCTAGCAAGTGTAATCAATGGTAAGTATAGTCAATAGCAGGAGCTGCAGTTCCAAGGACTATGATGATTAGCCATGATAAATCCCTGAATTGATTCATATTTCTAATTTGTTTTTCATGTCACTACAGACTGCTTTTTTATCTGACTTCTTTCATTTCTATATTCTATTTTTTGCTTTTACTTGGACACTTGCCACAGAATTTCAATTGTTGGGCAAAGAAAGGGGATACATCCAGCTATGTTATACATCTGTTGGTCTTTTAAGCCTCTTTGTGTTTCATGCAGTTGTAATGCCAGCCATTCAGGTGCCATTCAGGTCTTTACATAGCAGTGTGTGGAATATATACATATTTCTTTCGTTAGTTAAAACAGGCAATAAACACCTTAATATACTAAACAGTAGGCTTGTTTGATTTTTAAAAAGGTTCAAAACTCATTTCGGACGTAGGGGGCGCTGGTGGTTCGGATCTAAAGTCAATTCCAATTTTCACAGAACAAAATGTTCAAAACTTTTCAAAACTTCCAAGACTTCAGAATCCTTCATTAATGGTTTCAAAGTGTTATTTCCTGTTTCATTGGGTAGTCTTTACTTTGAAATTAGTTGTTTTATTCCAAAAGGGGGGGGGCAAAGGGAAGAAATCCATCCAGACTGGTTAAAACCGCTTATCTCGCTTAAGACTGACGCGGGAGGGAAAGGAAAAGAAGGGAATCTATCCACACCGATTAAAGACGCTTCTCTCTGGCTTGAACTGAGGCCAGGGAACAGAAGTGGAGGGAAAGTTGAATCATATCCGACTTACTTACTGATTCGTAAGAGAAGTGGCGGAAAAAGCTTTGGAAGGGCAAAGGGACTTCTGGTTTCCTTAAAAACTTCGAAATCGCTTCGAAAAGGAAATCTTTTCGAATTTATTCCAAATTACGAAGATTCCAACCGAACCGAACCATGCCTATTAAACAGATCTGTTGAATAGCAAATCTCCCAAACTTATTTTGAACTGAGCGTTGGTTGATCTGGAAATCTGAATTTCAAATGGCTCTTCTGCTATTCCCAGCTTCCTGATATCTGCCATTCACATGTCATCAAAGATGGCACGTAACAGTTCTGTTCTACCATACGTGAAGCTTCTCAGGAAGAGGTAGAAACAAGCCCTCAATGCAACTAGACCTGAAAGCTTTTATGTTTATGTGCGAGGGAGGTGTGAATATATGTGAGTGTGTTTCAAGAATATGCACAGAAGATATTGCTGTAAGAGAAAAACTGTGGTTGGCAAAGTTCTTGGAGGGAAGAAGGCATAAACAGATGCCAAAAGCAAAGGCAATTTAAGGAGACAAGTGAGATGTGTGTAATTGGAAGAGGGACTCTCCTAAAGTGCCTTTGCCTACCCTCTAATGTTTGAAACCCACAAATCAATATTTAGAACAGAAAGTTCAAACATAAGTGAATCATGTAAACCCTTGTCATGATCATCTTCCACGGGGAAATGTATGTCCTCATTGTGACAGGCCATGTGGGTCCAAAATCAGTCTTTACAGTCACTTACAGACCCATCACCAAGACTCAACCCTTGGAAGACAATCATCCTTTGCCACAAAGGGTCGCCTACAATGATGATCAATCACAACTCCATGATTGTCCAAATGGCTTAAATATGATGTTTTAATCTTTCTACATTTTACTCCCCGAGAGTCACATTTTGTTGCAGAATTTAAGAGTGCCTGGAAACTTCAATTAGTCCAAAGAGCTGCAGCCAGGTTACTTGCAAGTGCTGGACCCAGAGAGCAGACAAGCCTCTGCTACATCACCTGCACTGGCTGCCAATTTGTTTCTGAGCCCAATTCAAGGTGCTGGTTTTGCCCCTTAACATCCTAAAGGGTTCAGGTCCAACTTAATTATCTGACTGCATCTCCAATTGACCCGATCTCACTTCTCTCACTTCTACCACTGCTGCAAATGCGACTGACATCAATGAGGAAGAGGGCATTTTCGGTGGCCGCCCCAACCCTGTGGAAAACCCTCCCAAAAGAAATTAAAACAGCTCCCTCCCTTTCTTCCTTCAAGAGCCAATTAAAAACTTTCTTGTTTAGACAGGCCCTTAGTGAAGGAAACAAAGCTGGAGTGATAAGAAACACCATAATGTTTATGGACTGGAACAAAGTGCAATATGATCTGACCTGATGCTACAAGAATGTGAATGTATATTATTGTTGTTTTAAATTGTTATTTTATGATGTTTTATACTTATTATCAATGTATTTGGAGTGTTGTTTACTTGATTTTAATATCTTGTAAGCCACTTTGGGACCAATAAGGGAGAAAAAGTGGGATATAAATAATAATAATTATTGTTATTATTAGGAGCCTCTGGTGGTGGAATGGCTTAAACCCTTGTTCCAGCAGGAGTGAAGACCAACAGGTCAGAGGTTTGAATCTGGGGAAAGTGCAGATGAGCTCCCTCTGTCAACCTCAGCTCCCCATATGGGGACATGAGAGAAACCTCCCACAATGCCTGGGTAAAACATCAAAACATCCAGGCACCCCTGGGCAATGTCCTTGCAGACAGCCAATTCTTTTACACCAGAAGCAACTTGCCATTTCTCAAGTTGCTCCTGACACGAAAAAAATGTGTTATTGTTAATGTATACATCATCAGACCTAAAATGAAGGTATTGCAAAACTTTGCCCATTCAAGACAAATGTTTATACACAGGTACAAGTTATTTCCCTACAAACAAAAACAAAACAAATGGATCAATAAACTGTTCCAACACACCAGCTACATTCTGTCACGGGGTGTAATACTCTGATTATCAGAAGGATGGTTGCTAAGAGATACTGAAATTCTCAGTGGATTCAGGAAATAGAAGTAAGGTGCAATAGACACTTGTGCTAACTCTGGCCTCAACATCAATGCTAACTCTACTGCAACCCCTGTCTATGTTGGAATTCTAATAGGGGCTAGAAATTGTTTCACAATACACTTACAAGTACTTTAAAAAATATTACTACATGAACATAGAATTCATACACACAGCCATCAACATGCAAAAAAAAATACTGAAAGGTACTACAAGATCCCTTTGTACAAAAAAAATTGAATACATAAAAAAGGGGGGGGGAACCTATGCCATAGTATTGTTTTTCATCTTTATGGTTTTTGCTGCAACAAACTAGTCCTCTGAAAAAAAGATTGAGTAACTTTAATGAACAAACTGTTTTTAAATGTAGAAAAAAATGCAATGGGAGTTTTTTTTAATTAGGTGTGAAAAAAATCTGAACATATACAAACACTTCAAAAAATACAAACCTCTGAAAATTTACAATCTTATTTGTCTTCAATGGAATTTTTTGCCTCTTCCAAGTCAAATGTGAAGGGTTTGTCATAGCCCATAAGATGGCTATAATCTTGGGGGTATTCAAAAAGCAACGGGTTAACAAGCATTGATTTTGTTTTAGCATAAAATGTCGTGAACATCTTGCTGATGTTTGGGATCTTCACATCCTTTTGATGGAACACAGTTTTCTTTTCAGTCAGAATAGCATTATATGTAATGGCTGTGTAGGTGTCCATTTCAGCCTTATGGTACAGTCGGATTACGTAGCCTTTGGTAATAAAATGCAGAGTAACCGGTGTTATGAACGTAAAGAATCCTACTGCACTGAAAAAGGCGATTTGCAAGGGAAGACTGTCAAGACCTACACCAGTTTTGAGAAAGATGATGGGCATCATGCAGACGCTAAACATGCTGGTTGAATAAGAGAAGAACTTCACTCCTGAAAAACAAAAAAAAGCAATGACTTAAGATGCAGAAAACAGTTTTCTACATAATATATACTGCTGTTGTACATCTAGCACAAAAAGCGAAATTTAATCTTAAACTCAAATGAAAGGAATGGGACTTGTTGGTCACAACTTACTTAAGTCCTACTGATTTAAACTGTTCTACTCTAATAGGGACTAATACTGGATTTGTTTCATAGTCCTTTACATTGTCTGCAATCTTATATTTACCAATGTGTGCGAAAATCACATTAAACCCAACAGGCTTCATTTCTGAATAGATTATAAATCTAAAAGTACACCTGGTCAGATGGTGTAGGAATAAAAAAGTTTTCCACATCGGTGGACTGGAAATCCCATTATCCCTAGCTGTCATAGCCAGTGGTGCGAAATGCTGGGAATTGAAGTCCAAAACTCTCTGTAGAGTACTTCATAATTCCCACAACAGCAGTGGTGCGAAATGCTGGGAATTGAAGTCCAAAACTCTCTGTAGAGTACTTCATAATTCCCACAACAGGACCAAGAAGAAAGCTCCACTGAATATAGAAGGACTTATTCTTGAATAAACATGAAGAGCACTACTTGAAAGAGCATTTATAGAATACAGCTTCTCAAGTTGTTTGATCCTTTCCTTTCCAAAGGAAGACCAAGCAACACTTTGTAAATAAAATACAACCAAATATAGTAGTAGCAACATTTTAAAACTAAAGCAATATAACAACAACAACAATAATGATAATAATAATCCTTTTTTGTATTCCACCCTATCTCCCTGAAGGGACTCAGGGTGGATTCTAGCATATACAGACACAAGACAAACATTCAATGCATAGAAACAATGAAACACAGATACACAAAAGGATTCCCCTTTTGGCTCTGAGGAGTGGTGCTCATCTCCAACTCTGGGGGTAGTGCTCATCTCAGTTTCTAAGACAAAAATCTGCATTGTTCATAGATACATCCTAGGTCATGTGGCCAGCATGACTGCATGGAGCACTGTTACCTTCCCGCCAAGGAGGGAAGAAAGCTTGTTTCTGGTGCCCTGAAGAATAGGATGCAGAACAATGGCTTCAAACTACAAGAAAGGAGATTCTATCTGAACATGAGGAAGAGCTTCATGACGGTGATAATTATTCAGCAGTGGAACTCTCTGCCTCAGAGTGTGGTGGAAGCTTCATCCTTGGAAGCTTTTAAACAGAGGCTGGATGGCCATCCATCGGGGGTACTTTGATTGTGCTTTTTCTGCATGGCATGGGGTTGGACTGAATGACCCACCTGGTCTCTTCCAGTTCTATTATTCTATAACAACTATCAGGCTCATCTAGCATTTAATTATATTGCCATAGTCACCTATATAAACAAAAGAAAATAACTATAATGTCTTTCGCACAAGTATCTGTACGTCCAGTGGTTTGCACTCTATGTAAAAATGACTGTAAACATTTTAAAAATGTAAGAGCTCAACACCAAAATGTAACAAGTCACCTAACATCATTATACTTACCTAACACGGCTCTTGCTAAGTTTCCACTATAAATTAATCTTCCGTATTCGGGATTTGCATGCCGGGATGATGTGCTGAAACAGCAAAGCGCCTTCACATGGCAAAAGGGGACCTTTAAGGTGAGAACAGCACAGGGCAAGTAAGTGACAGAATTCCATATAATAATTGTTCATTGCTTATATAGACAAAAACCGTATGTATACATGTTTGTTTGGTGTTGGGGTTTTTTTTGAGCTCTGAACAGTGAAAACTTTTAATTAACACAATGACTTTTGAGAGAACACCCATTACATCTAAAAATATACTATCAGAGCACATATCCCTTAGAACACATTTCGCATCCTAGACCCCTGCCCATCCTGGCTGATAAATGAAGCCAGAGGGGGATTGGCCCAGTGGGTGAAGGTGGTGGTGAACGCCTCCCTTCAGGAAAGCAGTATTCCAGTGAGCTTAAAACAAGTTATAATAAAACCGCTGTTGAAGAAACCATCACTGGACCCCACTCAATTTGTCAACTGTTTCCAATCTCCCCTTTTTGGGCAAAGTCCTGGAACGTGTGGTGGCCTCACAACAACTCCAGGTATTCTTGGAAGACACAGATTATCTGGATCCAGCACAGTCTGGCTTTAGACCGGGACATGGAATTGAGACAGCCTTGGTCGGCTTAGTGGATGATTTATGCCGGGAGCTAGACAGGGGTGTGTGTCCCTGTTGGTTCTGCTGGACCTCTCAGGAGCCTTTGATACTGTTGACCACGGTATTCTTCTGGGACACCTCGTGGGAATGGGCCTTAGAGGTACTGCTTTGCAGTGGCTCTGGTCCTTCCTAGAGGACCGTTCCCAGAAGGTGCCATTGGGGGACTCCTGTTCAACCTCACAACCATTGTCTTGTGGGGTTCCTCAGGGCTCAATACTGTTTCCCATGTTGTTTAACATCTACATGAAGCTGCTGGGGGAGATCATCTGGAGTTTCGGAGTACGGTGTCATCTGTATGCAGATGATGTCCAACTCTGTCACTCCTTCCCACCCGCTATTAAGGAGGCCGTTCAGGTCCTGAACCGGTGCTTGGCTGCTGTGATGATCTGGATGAAGGCGAACAAATTGAAACTGAATTCAGACAAGACAGAGGTACTACTGGTCAGTCGAAAGGCCGGACAGGGCATAGGGTTACAGCCTGTGCTAAACGGGGTTACACTCCCCCTGAAGACGCAGGTTCGCAGCTTGGGTATGATCCTGGATTCATCGCTGAGCAGTGACCAGGGGAGCATTTACACAGGTAAAACTTGTGTGCCAGCTGCACCTGTACCTTGGGAAGTCTGACTTGGCCACAGCAGCCCATGCTCTGGTTACATTCCATATAGACTACTGCAATGTGCTTTACGTGGGGCTGCCTTCGAAGGCTGTTCGGAAGCTGCAAATGGTCCAGCGAGCGGCAGCCAGGTTGCTAACAGAAGCGGCACTCAGGGAGCACATAACTCCACTGGCTGCCAGTTTACTTCCAGGCACAATTAAAAGTGCTGGCTTTAGCCTAAACGGGTCTGGTCTGGCTTATCTATCCGAATGTATCTCTCTTTATGAACCTTCTAGGACGTTAAGATCTTCTGGGAAGGCCCTGCTCTCGCTCCCGCCTTCTTCGCAGATGCGTTTGGCGGGGACGAGAGACAGGGCCTTCTCAGCGGTGGCCCCTCAACTGTGGAACGCCCTGCCTAGAGATATAAGATCGGCTCCCTCCCTCCTGACTTTTCGAAAGAAGGTGAAAACCTGGCTTTTCGAGCAGGCCTTCCCAAATATGGCACAGCTAAATGGAATTATGGAACTACTTGACAAGGCAATGGAATAATGATTTGACATGGAGACGCTCATGACAATGCTTTAAAGCTTTGTACGAGATATATACAGTATATGTGTGTGTGTGATTGTTTTTAATAGAATTTCTTGATTGTTTTTACAGTTATAATTGTTATGGCATCGAATTGTTGCCAATTTGTGAACCGCTCCGAGTCGCCTCTGGGTTGAGAGGGGCGGTATATAACTATCTCTCTCTCGGCATTACTTCGCGAATGAAGATTCTTAGGAAGGACTCATCCCACGCTTTTTACAAGCGCATTGATGACTAAAAGGCCAATCTGAGATAGGCAAGTTCAGTTGCAGAAAGCACAGCAGAAAGTGTCCTTGGGTGATGTTACCAAGTTGCAGTCCTTTCTGCGTTGTCGTTTCTCTTTGAGACCTATTTGGCGTGTCTTCTCAAAAGAGGCCGCAGCATTGTGGATAGTGCATCTCCACGCCTCCCGATGTGAGGCCAGGGTGGACCATTGTTGGAGATCAATCTGGCCGAGCCTGAGATGTTTTTTCAGGGAGTCCTTATATCTCTTTTTGGGGGCGCCTCTCTTGCGCTGACCCGTGGCGAGTTCACCATAGAGTAGTATCTTTGGGAGGCAGTGGTCCTCCATCCTAGAGACGTGCCCTGCCCAGTGCAGTTGTGTTCTCAATAGCATGGCCTCAATATAAATATAATAAGTCAGTGTTTCTCAACCAGTGTGCCGTGGCACACTAGTGTGCCGTGAGAAATCATCAGGTGTGCCGTGGGAAATTGGAACCTCCAATACATTTTCTTCCCCTTCCTACCGAACACTTTTTCTCCTCCACTCGGGCTCCCTTCCTCCCAGCCTCGCTCTGCTCGCTTTGCTCACGCTGCCGCTTCTGCAGGAGGGGGGAGGGAGAGAGGAAGACGTGACCCGTGCAGGCGTTACTGCGCAGACTCGCCCCACGTCTTCCTCCCCCCCCCTCCACAGTGCTCTCTGGATATAGGTGAACTACAACTCCAAAATTCAAGGTCAATGCCCACCAAACTCTTATAGTATTTTCTCTTGGTTATGGTATTTCTGTGTGGGAAGTTTGATTCCGTTCCATCATTGGTGGAGTTCAGAATGCTCTTTGATTGCGGGTGAACTATAACTCCCAGCTGTTGAGCAAGACCTCCGTGTGTGTCTTTCTGCCATTCCTGCCAGGATATCTATATTGTGCTCATCGAAACAGGCCCTGAGCGTATAAATACATTAAAAAACATATTAACTATATGTATTACTGTGTTAGAGTGTCATTTTGTGTCATTTTGGTTGGTGGTGTGCCCCAGGATTTTGCAAATGTTAAAAAATGTGCCGCGGCTCAAAAAAGGTTGAAAAACACTGTAGTAAGTAAATAAATACATATATTACAAACCAACACTTCCTTGTTCCTTTATTTCCCCGGACCACCAGAGTGGGCCACAGCAACGCGTGGCAGGGGACGGCTAGAGTAGTAATAAGTACACGGAACGTAGTCCATCCCATGGGTCTGATCTAGGCTGCATCTACACCAAGCATGGGCCAACTTGGGTGTTTTGGACTCCCAACTCCCACCATTCCTAACAGCCTCAGGCCCCTTCCTTTCCCCACTCAGCCCATGCCTGATCTACACCCTGTAATTAACGCAGTTTGACACTACTTTAACTGCCATGGCTGGCTGCTATGAAACCCAGGGAGTTGTGGTTTGTCTGCACACACACTCCAACTCCCACGATGATCCCACAGCAGCCAAGCCGCATGGACTGGGTTCTACCGTGCAGGTGCGCCCAAAGGCAGCCTTCCTTCTCTCTGATCAGCACCTGCTCCTCCTCCTTCGTCGCCGCCACCAAGGTCCCACTCCCGGGCAGGCTGCAAAGGGACGGGCTCCTCCTCTCCTTGGCCGGCAGCAGAAGGCGCCCAGAGCCCCGCAGCCACGGCTTCAAGCCCGGCAAAGCCCGGCAGCCCAGCGCGGCCAGGAGCGGCATCTCTGCAGGTGGAGCAGGAAGGACCCGCGGCCGCACAAGCTGCCTTTCCCTCCCCTTCCGCATCAGCCTCGCCAACGAGGAGGCGCTCTCCAAGCTCTGGCCCGCCCAGTGCTTTTGGACTTCAGCCCCCAGAAGCCCACGTCATTGACTCCCTTGCTGAAGGCTTCTGGGAGCCGTAGTCCAAAACTCCTGGAGGGCTGGAGTTTGAGTATTATGGCACTACTAGCCAGCCACCCCCTGCCACGCGTTGCTGTGGCCCAGTCTGGTGGTCTGGGAAATAAAGTCATGAGGAAGTGTTGGTTTCTAATATATGAAATTTCTTTATGCTTGTGGGTAAACAATACTCCTTGTTGTTTCTTTGTCAGTGTTGATGTAGAGGTTGTCTGGTTTGCCTGCTCTGGAACATGCAACATATCATTGTCCTTCTTTAGGGGTCCCTTTCAAATCTAGGATACTATGAGGGCGGGTCAATAAGTCCGTGACTTTTTGAATGAAACACAGGTTTTTGGATTTTAAAAAAATCATTTTATTTTTCAACGTAGTCCCCTTTGAGCTCTATACACTTTGTCCAACGTTTCTCCAATTTTTTTTTAATCCCTTTCACAAAATAATATTTGTCGAGGTCATCAAAATAGGTATTTGTTTGTGAGATTTCATCGTTGGAATCAAATCTCTTTCCACTGAGCGATTTATTCAGGTTTGGAAACAAGAAATAGTCACTCGGGGGCTAAATCTGGAGAATAGGGCGGATGACGGAGCAATCCGGATCCCAATTCATGGATTGTTGCCATGGCAACTGCACATGTGTGCACCCTTGCATTGTCCTGGTGCAAAAGAACTTTTTTCTTGGCCAAATGCAGTTGTTTTTTTTCTTCAAATCCTCATTAAATCTACCCAATAAGTTGGCATATTTGCCATTGATTGTTTTACCCTTTTGAAGGTAGTCAATGTGGATTATACCCCGTGCATCCCAAAAAACGGTCGCCATGACTTCATTGGCTGACAAACCCACCTTGGCCTTCTTTGGCGCCGATTCACCCCGAGAAACCCACTGTTTTGACTGCTGTTTGGTCTCTGGTGTGCTGTGGTGGATCCACGTTTCATCCACGCTTACGAAACGCCACAAAAACTCATCCATATTGCGGTTGAACAACGCCAAACACTCCTGCAAAAGTGTCACACGATTGCGTTCGTGGTCGATTGTGAGCAAACGCGGCACCCATCTTGCGGAAAGCTTTCTCATACCCAAGTGATCATTTAATGCCCGCTGAGATCACTTCGTTCCGAGGATACCAACCTTTTGGCTGTCCCCTCCGCAAAGGCAGCCAAACTTACATCCACTCTCGAAGGGCATTCTCGGTGATTGCACCAACTCTCTGGAATGCCCTTCCTGCAGATATGCGCACCATCCACGACCTGCTCCCCTTCAGGCGGGCGTGCAAGACCCACCTGTTCCAGCTCGCCTTCCAGGTGTAGGTCCTAGTGGTACGCACCCCCCCTGCTGGAAGTGACTTTTACCCCAGGTCGCTTTTAACTGTTGTTATTGTGACATTTTAATGATGTTTTTATGCTCTGTTTTTATTCTGTTGCTGTTTTACGTTGTGCTTTTTTTTTGGTATTGTGAGCCGCCCCGAGCCCGCCGGGAGTGGCGGCATAGAAGCCGAACGAAATAAATAAATAAATAAAAGTGAAACCACTGAGCCATGTGAGATGCCCATGACCTCCACAATCTCTCGCACTTTCAATCTCCGATCAGCCAACACCATATCGTGATTTTTTTCAATTGTTTTGGGTGTAGAGACCTCAACTGGGCGTCCAGAACGTTCGACATCTTCCGTGCTTGTACGGCCACAACGAAATTCAGTAAACCACGTTTTTACCATTGAAATTGATGGTGCAGAGTCCCCATAGTATTGATCAAGCTTAGCCTTGGTTTGAGTGATGGTGTTTTTTCACAAAAAATGCTTAATGAGCACAAGAAATTCACTTTTTTCCATTTTCTCCTCAAATCACGCAGTAGTCTGCTATCAATGGCTGTCAAACACAAACTAAATGACACAGCTTGTTCAAATTTTGACAGGAATCAACTGACAGATGCCTGTTGACAGGAGCAGTGTTGCCCTTTCAGTTAAGAGGCTGGAAATTCAAAAAGTCACTGACTTATTGACCCACCCTCGTATATCTCTGTGTGTGAATCGTATCTATCTATATCTGTGGCTGGATGTCTCTTTGTCAGGAGGGCTTCATTATTATTAACTTTATTTCTACTCCACCCTTCTCCCTCAAGGGGACTCAGGGCGGCTTCACATGTGCATCAATGATGCTATATAAAAATACATTCGATAAAAACAGTGGTATAAAAACATTATAAAATCATCAATAAAAAACCATCAACAGTCACATTAACATGCCACTAAAACCAGAAGCCAGCCAATAATTCCAATATCGTCATGTCACAGTATTCAAGTCCAGATGCCATTATCCTATACTCAAGATCTTTAGTCAAATGCCTGGGCCCACAAACAGGTCTTTAGTTGTCTCCTAAAGGACAGGAGGGAGATGGCTAACCTGATGTCCTTAGGGAGGGAGTTCCACAGACCGGGGGCACTGCTGGGAAGGCCCTGTCTCCCGTCGCCACCAACCGCATTTGCAAAAGTGGTGGGATCGAGAGCAGGGCCTCTCCTGATGATCTTAAGCTTCGTGATGGTTCATAGCAGGAGATACGTTCGGACAGGTAAACTGGACCAGAGCCATTTAGGGCTTTAAGGGTTAAAACCAGCACTTTGAATTGTGCCCGGAAGCTACTCGGCAGCCAGTGAAGCTAACGTAACAGAGGAGTGGTTCACTCCCTGTACACCGCTCCTGTTAGCAACTGGGCTGCCGACCGTTGGACTAATTGAAGCTTCCAAGCAGTTTTCAAAGGCAGCCCCACGTAGAGAGCATTGCAATAGTCTAAACAGGATGTAACCAGAGCGTGGACCACCATGAACAAGTCAAGGAACGGGCGCAGCTGGCGCACAAGTCTTAATTGTGCAAAAGCTCTCCCGGCTACCGCCGAGACATGGAGTTCCAGGCTCAGCGATGAGCAGGACCGGACAAAGGTAAAAAATTATAGTAAGCCAACCTTTTTTGGCGTCCCCTGGGTCTTCAGTGTGGTGCTGATAGCGCACGCACACCGGAGCACGCATATGCACAAACAGCTAGTTTCCTGCATGTGCTATTCAGTGGTTCTCAACCTTCTTAACGCCGTGACCCCTTAATACAGTTTCTCATGTTTTGGTGACCCCCAACCATAACATTATTTTCGTCGCTACTTCATAACTGCAATTTTGCTACTTTTATGAACCGTCATGTAAATATCTGATATGCAGGATGTATTTTCATTCACTGGACCAAATTTGCCACAAACACCTAAATTTGAATACTGGTGGGGTTGCGGGCTGGGTTGATTTTGACATTTGGGACTTGCTGGGATTTATAGTTCGCTTACTATCAAACAGCATTCTGAACTCCACCAACGATGGACTTGCACCAAACTTGGCACACAAAACTCCCATGACCAACAGGAAATACTGGAAGGGTCTGGTGGACATTGAGTTTGGGAGTTGTAGTTCACCTACACACAGAGAGCACTGTGGACTCAGACAATGATAGATCTGGACCAAATTTGGCACAGATATTCAATATGCCCAGATGTGAACATTGGTGGAGTTTGGGGAAAATAGACACTGACATGTGTGAATTGTAGTTGCTGGGTTTTATAGTTCACCTACAATCAAAGAGAATTCTGAACCCCCCCCCCCAAGGATAGAATTGGGCCAAACGTCCCACACAGAACCTCCATGTCCAACAGAAAGTACTGTGTTTTCTGATTGACTTTGGAGACCCCTCTGACACTCCTCGTGACCCCCCTCCAGGGGTCCCGACCCCCAGGTTGAGAAACACTGTGCTATTGGGACCAAGTGCTTCTGGTGGCTTTAGCAACTCCCTCCACCAGAAGCACTTGGTCCCAATAGCACATGCGTGAAAGTTTTGCGCATGCGCTATTAAAACAGAACACTCCCAAGAGGATGAAAAGGACAAGCCAGGGAACATTTTGCAGCTGGGGCGGAGCCTGCTGCCCGCAGCAATGGCACGGCATGATGCGCTGAACCTGGAGGCCGCAGCCGGATGCGCCGTTGGCCACGTGGCGCCCTGAGGTGGCCGCTTACTTTGCCTCCACTAATATCTACCCCTGGCGATGAGTCCAGGGTCAGTCCCAAACTGCGAACCTGTGTCTTCAGGGGGAGTGTAAACCCATCTAACACAAGCTGTAACCCTATTCCCTGTTTGGCCTTTCAACTGATAATGTTTTCTTGCCCTGGTAAAGGGAGTTGGACTGGGTGGCCTTAAGTATTTTCTGTTGATCATAGGGGTTCTGTGTGGGAAGTTTGACCCAATTCTGTCATTGGTGAGGTTCAGAAAGCTCTTTGATTGTAGGTGAACTATAAACCCCAATAACTACAACTCCCAAATGTCAAGGTCTAATTCCCCCAAACTCCATCTGTGTTCATATTTGGGCATATGGAATATTCGTGCCAAGTTTGGTCCAGATCCATCATTGTTTGCATCCACAGTGCTCTCTGGATGTAGGTGAACTACAACTCCAAAACTCAAGGTCGGTGCCCACCAAACCCTTTTAGTATTTTTGTTGGCCATGAGAGTTCTGTGTGCCAAGTTTGGTTCAATTCCATCATTGGTGGAGTTCAGAATGATCTTTGATTTAGGTTAACTATAATTCCCAGCAACTACAACTCCCAAATGACAATGTCAATTTTTTGAGTGATGGTCACTCCTTGGGTTAGTGTGGCCAAATTTGGCGGCAATTCATCCAGTGGTTTTTGAGTTATGTTAATCCCACAAACGAACATTACATTGTTATTTATATAGATGGAAGCACAATGATTGTTCCTGGGTTATTATTGTCATTTCCTAATTGGTTCCATCATGGGGGAAAAAGAAAGGAAAGACGATGCCTGGCTCGAGAGTGCGAAAAAGATCCTGGAGTCCTTGTGGACAACAAGTTAAACATGAGCCAACAATGTCATGCGGCAGCTTTTAAAAGCCAGTGGGATTTTGGCCTGCATAAATAGGAGTACAGTGTTCCCTCACTTATTGCAGGGGTTACGTTCCAGGACCTCCCACATTAAGTGAAAATCCACGATGTATGGACGCTATATTTAAATGCTAAGCAGATGATGCTTGACTAAAATCTGGACCAGCATTAGAACCAAAAGCATACGGGAAATCATCTATGTGGCATGCTTTATCATAACATAAAGCTGTAATGATGCAAATAATGTAGTTCTAGGCTGAAGAGAGTTAGGACACAAAAAGAAAAAAATTATCTCCTTAAGCACTTTACCATTGTAATATTCCAACCTTTATTGATATTTTTTATCCTTACTGTTGCTATATGATACATGCACCTTACTCTCTAGCTCGATCCTCAACTATTATGGCACCAGTCCGCCCACCCACGACGAGACACTGTTGGTTGTTGGCCCTGATGCTTTGTTTCATATATTGTTTAATGTTGTTTTTATTCTGTTATATTGGTTCTGTTATTATTTTGTTGATGTTATTTTAATGTGTTATATTTTAACTGTACTATTGGACCTGGCCCCATGTAAGCCGCCTCGAGTCCCTTTGGGGAGATGGAGGCGGGGTATAAAAATTAAGTTGTTATGATGATTATTATGATGGTTATTATTAGTATATGGCCAAAGGAACAATTTTGAGTTGTTCTTTCTTTAAAGTGAACTGAAACCTGACAACACACTACCTCTAAAACTGTACAATGAACACAGATAGCCATGTAGAAATCTGTGTATACCTGTTTCAAACATCTTTTTTCCCCTGTTTATTCTATTAAGACATTTCCAAAAGTTTATTCTGTCCCAAAACTTTGGGAACTTTTCAAACGAAGCACTTAGCAGAATCTATGGCTCTTCGCTCACCTTATGTGACTACCTGATGCTACAGAAACCATGCTTCATGGTTATTTGCCACATGTCATTGTTCTTTTGTATAAAATCCTATCAGTTTAAATTTCTGTCTTCAAGACACAGATGGTGTAATTTGTTGTTCCAGTTTTTCAACACCATTCTTCAAACGTGCTTCATCTTTGAAAAAGTACACATAGAGTTGTCTTTCCATCTGTTGTAGCTTATTATTTTCCAAAAGCTTCTTCTTAACCTTTATGTCAGCAAGAAGATCCATAATAAGCTGATTTAACTTGTTTAGCTGGAAATCCAATCGTTGAAATTGTTCATTCAGTTCCTAAAAGTGATGAAACACAATGAGTTTAATGCATCTATATATTCCATATGATTCTAGCAAATCAACACTATATAAACTCACATATTTGCAACCTTCATCACTTGCTGATGATTTTTTTAAAAAATTGCTTCTTTGTACATTTGACTTTAAATTGTCAGGAAGAGTAGATTTATTCTCTAGATGGGACAGATTTTGGCCTGGATGAGCCAACCATAAAACATTAAACCATTAAGCATTAAAACATTTAAATATCAGTACATGCCATTAAGCTGGTTATTTTTCCCACTAAGAACTGTGGTATTTTCTTTTTTGAACTTTTAATCTTGTTGCTTTTGTTTCACAGGAAAAAAAAACTTCTGCAATTGTGATTTTTAAAAAATTAAAACAAAAAAAGAGAAAAAGAGAAAGTGGATTAGCAGTACCGAGAAGGAAGAAACAGGAGGAAAATAAGCAGATGGTTAAACTAGAAATGGGATGGGGGTGAGTAAATTCTCCATCATCTTTAAATAGAAAACACCATGGAACACCACATGAAGAAGATAATACCAACCTTCCCACCTCACTTTGTGGGATTGTGTCTGAAGGCAGTCTCTACTGCAAAGGTGATCTTCTCACCATCAAGGGAATGAGGGCTAGCAATCATATTTTGAGACATCTGGCAAAGTAAGAGGATGATGGGGAAGCTCTGGGATATCTAGTGTGCCAGTGTACATTGCAAAGCTTTGCATGAGCCACAGAATAGGAATTTCATCCTTTAGCTGATTTTACAGTTTGGTATTAAAGGAGACTCTCTCAGGAACTGTACTTCAGGGAAAGTCTCTCTCCTGCTCTTCAACGAGGCAACACTTTGGTCTCTTAGAACAAGCATACTCTTGTTTGTTGATAGCACAGAAAGGCAAGCAGGAAAATTGAGTATTGGGTTAGGATGCTGTAGCCAGGCACTCATTTCTGAATGGAGGCCTGCTAGCGTCTAGAGAGCGTGCTTTCCTGTAGCACACTTCACTACTGTATATGGTAGTGTGATGGAGTTCAATGCAGCTTTTTGTGTGTGTACAGGTAGCATAAACAAGACTGACATCTCAAGATCAAATGTTATTATAAAATATTTTAAAAACCTTTTCACAACTGAGCCGGAGTTACTCACCTGATTACTCAGACAGATGCTTTCTCCCCTGTGGTACAAAGCATCATGAAGGGCAATTACTTCCTCATCCATCTTTGCCAGAAGTAACATTTGATCTTCACCAGTTACTGTTAATCGATCAAGTAGTGACATTTTATCTAGATGTATCTCTTCAGACATCTGCTCAAGACCGTCGTGTGTTCTGAACAACTGTTTTGGATTCTTCCCTTCAAGAAGCTGGTATAACCTTTTATAAACATGAGTGCATGGTAAACATGAGATTGGCTGAAATACAATTAATCTTCAAAAAGCAGCATGGAAATACAATACAAATATTACAACAATAAAACCTGCTTGCAGAAGGCATTCGAGTATTGTAGCATAACAGTAGCTGAATCCTGGTACCAAAAGGTGTAATTCAGAAGTCATGCCTACTTGTATTATTTCCTGTGTTTGACAGATCTTTTGCTAAACAGTGACAGCCTGAGCTTTCCTGGTTAACTATGGTCAGAGTAGAAACAATTTGTTGTTAACTGCCATCAAGTTGCCTTTGACTTATAGTGACCCTATGAATGAGAATCCTTCAGATCTCCCAGTTATCCACAGCCCTGCTCGGGTTTTGTAAACACACATTATTATTATTATTATTATTATTATTATTATTATATCCTGCCACCATCTCCCTGAAGGGACTTGGGGCGGCTCACAAAAAGCACACCATAGTGCTGCGACAGTGTACATTTACATAAATAGCACGTGTTTGTATAAAAACAACATGCATTTACATAAAACAGCATACTAATATAACCCTACCAATTTGAAAGTTCAACAGACAAAGCAAGCTGCAAATAAAACAAGCTGCGTACCATCTCCAGCCTTAAGGTGCTAATATAAAACAGTCAGTAGATCCACCCAAGGCTTCCTTGATTATTTCACTTATAATGCAATCTTTTTCTTTTCCTACTGCCTTATACCTTGCCGAGCATCAGAATATTTTCCATGGAGACATGTCTTCTCATGATAAGTCCAACTGCCATCCTAATAATTTACATTGGTATTCCCACTTTTTGTGGTGTTTTTGCCTCAACAAAAGATTCTCCCAGGTACTAACAAGCCACACCAAAAACCTGCCAGGCCATCAAATGCTAATCAAGGAGGCCAGTTGAAACATTCACACCTACCTCCAACAGACAAGGGTTCTTTGTCCCACCCTGGACATTCCACAGATACTGTATATAAACCCAATTCTCCTAATTCCAACAAACCTCACAACCTCTGAGGAGGCTTGCCATAGATGCAGGCGAAACGTCAGGAGAGGATGCCTCTAGAACATAGCCATATAGCCCGAAAAAAACTACAACAACGCAGGTTTGTTTTGTTTCAGAGAGAAAATGGCAAATGATAAAGAAAACAGCTGACATAGTTCTCCATAGACAAATTAGTCCTCAAATGCAACCTCTGGGGAAGGACCCATCAGAATCTGGGAGTTAACAACTAACAAAACTGATTTCAATAAACGCTTCAGGCAGCACTCCTTAAATTGACCATAATCTTAAATTGAATCATTCTGATTTAACATACTTATCAAGTTCTTAACTGCTTAGTGTATGGTGATCACATGTAACTTTTATGAACTCAAAATACTAGCTGAACAGAATTGCATAAGCCCATAATGCTCCCTTGTGTTAGAGCAATTATTTGGAAGGAAGTGCTATTAACTTTAATGGAATTTATGGACACATTTAGGTCTGATAGTGGGAGTAGATGAAAAACAGTGGCAGCCTGAGATGGAAGTAAGAACAATTTGCTGCTGTTAAATGCTGTTGACTTTGACTTAAGGTGACTCTATAGCAGTGTTTCTCAACCAGTGTGCCGTGGCACAGTAGTGTGCCGTGAGCGATCATCAGGTGTGCCGCGAGAAAAGCTCTCTGCCCCCCTTCCTTCCACCCTCCTCCTGCTGAACTCCTGCTGCTTGGGAGAGGAGGAGGAAGGGCCAAGTGGTGGTGAAGAAAAAGAAGAAGGGGCCGGGGGGCCGCCTCCTTCGGCTGTTTCCCCAGCCAGCCTCCAATCCACCATGACTCCCGCCACGACTCTCACCCCTCGCTCGCTGAAGCCGCGCGGAGGAGCCCCGCCTACTGAAGCCCGTCCACTGCTCATGCTTCTCCTCTGTGGGAGAACTGAAGCCGGGGGGAGGGGGCGGGGCATGGCGCGGCCTGGCTCTGCCCCCTTCCCCCCAGCTTCAGCGCTCCCACAGCTTTGCCAGCCTTGAGGGGGCAGTGCCAAGGCAGCATTGTGCTGGCTCTGCCACCGCTGGCTTGGCACTGCCCTTTCAAGGCTGGCAAAGCTGTGGGAGAATTGAAGCTGCGTGGAGGGGGCGGGGCATGGTGAGGCCTGGCTCCTCCCGCTCCCAGCAGGTCACCATCCCCCAGCTGTTTTACAGTGTTAGAGTGTCATTTTGTGTCATTTTGGTTGGTGGTGTGCCCCCGGATTTTTTTAATGTTAAAAGTGTGCCACAACTCAAAAAAGGTTGGGAAACACTGCTCTATAGGACTGTATACAGTGCATTGATCTTTCATATCTGGTAAATGGAATCACCAGGACTGGGTTGCATCACTCAACCTGCATAACTACATTAGTGAAGGGAATGGGCAGGAATGAACACAGAAACAAACAGCAAAGATGAAGTTGTCATCGTAGGAAGAAAATGCTGGGTATTTCTCTAATCTTGGCTTCTAAGGGTGGGGCAGGAATCTAAGTGCTCTAATAGGAATGGTTTTTATGTCTGTTTTGTAGCACAAATGATTCCCTATGTCACTCCTCCCTAAGCAGCTACACTCCAAGGTTACTTCCCCCTTTCAATAAGCCGGAAAATAGGCTCCTTAGAGCCAGAATGAGTTCTCCCTAAAATCCATGAACAGTGCAAATACTTATGTGACAAAACATTAAGAGTTCATAGAATCAAAGAGTTGGGAGAGACCTTGTGGGCCATCTAGTCCAACCCTCTGCCAAGAAGCAGGAAAATAAACTAGCTTCTGGCAACATTAAGATGCTTACCTTTGTGTCGCATTATCCCTCAAATCAAGAGTACTCCTTAGGATTTTATGATGGGATATAGATGACTCAGACATTGTTTCTAGCGTCTGGGCCAAAGTATCACTACTCCGTTTCAGATCATGAGCCATATCTTCAAGCAGACTGCTATAATCCCTAAGTTTTCTCAATTCAATTTCATAAGCCAGTTGAAGGAATTCAAATGATGACTTCTGTTTAATCAGCTGGTGACAAATTTGATCTTGTCTTGATATGTAGTATTCCTGTCGAGCAATCTGTAGATCAAAATCACCTCTAACCACTGGCATATTCAATAACTCTGCATCCTCCTTTATCAGCATAGGCAACATTTCACTTTTTATCTGAGCCAAGTGTTTTTTAATTTTTGAAATTTCATTGTTCAGCCTAGAGATTCTTGGTTCAACTTTTTCTTTTCCAAGAATCTACAGAACAAAAACAAAGATTTTGTAAGCTATACATTCGTGTCGGTTCAGGTTCATTATTATTGACAAGTTATTTCCCATATACATTGAAATACATATACTTATCTGAAATACTAGATACCAAATGTTTTGAATTTCAGATTTTTGGGTGGAGGGGGGATTTGGAATGCACATATTTGTATATACAGCACATACATAATGAAATATCTTGAAGATGACACCCAAGCCTAAATGTACAATATACATATATATTTGAAGGACTGTCTCACCCCATATTGCCCTCTGAGATCACTTCGGTCTGAGGACTCCAATCTCCTGGAGTTACCTTCAGCTAAACTCGCAAGGCTGACTGCTACCCGCCGGAGGGCGTTCTCTGTCATAGCAACTACGCTGTGGAACGCCCTCCCGGCCGGAACTCGGGCTATGAAGGACTTGCTCCCGTTTAGACGGGCCTGTAAAACATACCTGTTTAAGCAGGCCTTTGGTGAGTAAGTCCTGCCCATGCCCCGTCATCTATTCGTTCTTCTGAGGATGATGTGCTGTTCATTGTTTTAACTGTGTTATTAATTACTGTACTGCTGTTGTTTTTAATTGTTTTTAACTGCTTATTGCCTGTATTTTACTGTGCCCTTCGGCTCCTGTAAGCCGCCGCGAGCCTCAGAGAGTCGGCGGCATAGAAGCCCGAATAATAAATGTGAGAAAGTGGAAAGTGTGTGGGCTAGCAAGGCAGAAACGAGAATTGGAAAGCAATGTACTAATCTTAAGATTTTCCCTAACTCTCCAGTTCTCTCAGATTGTACCTAACCCACTCTTTCACTTTTAAGAAAGAAAGTGCATGGAGTAGTGATCTCAAGAGGGAAAATTATATGTAGGCAAAATGCATAGCTGATTGGCTCTCAGCAGGTGCCAAAACAGCTCTAAGAAAATCTGATCCTTGATGTTTCCCAGTACAGGTTATAGGGTCAGAGTTGATGGGCTTCTCTTTGCCTTTGGTTTGCCCCTGCCAGCTCATCACTTCTTATTATACTACTATAAAAATAATTTGTGCCAGACTTTTCCATCCTTGATCCTCTCAGTTTCAGATACCAATTGCAGAATGACACCCATACATGCAATATTTGTCCTCCATAGGCACTCCAAATGATTGTATTATATGCGTCCACTGGAAGCTATGACAAGCATTGCCCTGGATGACTTTGAATATTCTTAGAGAAGATAGAGGTATCTCTCTAGAAATGTTCCAGGTCCTCCAGGGAGACGCTATGGTAACTGCAGAAGTTATTAATTTCAATAGGGCTTGCTATTAGCTACCAAGTTCCACATTAAGTTCAGAAACATATATCTCATTGATGCTTGGGTTCTATTGCATTACACTTTTATAATCCCTCTCCACTGAAGTCGTCAAGGCACTTTATAACAAATCAAAGTAAGGACTAGTATTATAGACTCATTTGAAATTATAAACAGTAATAAAAGAGTTAAATCATTACATACTGTACAATTCTCCTGTAAAAAGATCATTATAAAGTGAAAGAGGAAAAGGGGCCAAGAACACAAAATAAAGCAGTACTAAGATGACCTGGTATTTCTTTTGCCTACAAGTAAATAGATTAGAGCTGAGATGCAAAGACTTTATTTGGCAACATCACTGGGATGGTTACTAGAACTCAAAAGCAGCATGAGGTCAAAAATGAGAAAGACAAACATAGAAATTACCAAAGCTAAAATGCCTTCTGGTCTCTGGAAAAGATAAAACAGTTCTCAGATTAAGTTGCTTTTGTCAGTATGAAGATTTAGATTTATTTATTACGGTCAATGACCAGCATTAAAAATGTACAAACATCAGGATGTACAAACATCAGGGTACACACAGGCAAAGTCCGGGTCACTTTCAAGGTGTTAGTTTTAACTGTTAAGGCCTTATATGGTTTGGGGCCAGCGTACCTGAGGGAGCAGCTTACCCCTTATGTGCCCAGGAGATCACTGTGCTCAGAGGGGCTCAATCTACTGGATGTGCCTGGGATTAAGGCCTATAGACTTGCCAGCACGCGGCAGAGGGCGTTTGCCGTAGCCGCGCCAACTCTGTGGAACACCCTCCCTGAAGAGTTACGAGCCATCCCGGAATTAATGCCGTTCCGCAGAGCCGTAAAAACCTGGCTATTTAGACAGGCATTTGGCCCATAACTAATGAGTATTATCAGCATCCTGTTGTGCCACTGCCAGCATATTTCTACTGCCATCGCAGTTTGCTGGAATTGATTTTAACTGGGGGTTTTAAATTGGTCTTATTGTATTTTATTGCATTTTATGTGTTTTATCTATTAACTCTGTAAACCGCTCTGGGCTCCAGAGAGAGCGGTATATTAAGTCGAACCAATAAATAAATAAATAAATAAAGTTTAAAACCCAATATTAAAAAAGATAGTTAAATAGTATTAAACATTTAGATGCTAAAATGACAATGGTAAAACTGAAATAAATGTTAAAACTTTCTAAGACTGTGACAGCATCTTGTGCCGACAAGCTATTGCTGCTGCACAGAAGCTGGCAACCCTAACAGACAAGAAATAATCTATATAAAACCTTACAGATCTCCCTGGTAGGGTTTCTAAAATTGAATTCATAAAATGTTTACGAAGGTCACGGTAAAAAGAGCAATACAACAAAACGTGCTCCAGTTTCCACTGCCTCCGCCTCACAGGGACATAGGCGTTCATTGTATGGTACTTTGTTGTGTCTTCCCTCCAATACAGCAGAAGGGAGTATGTTGAATTTAGCCAAAGAGAACGCCTTCCTATGTTTAGGTATGATTAGGTTGCCTAAATACTCTGTAACAAAAATACAGCAACAAAATGAATAAAACAAAAGGTACCACCACCATCAGTACTGACTTAACAAGAAGCTCCTCAGGAACCCAAGAAATAGCCCTTAGGGTGATCTGCTTGACCACTGGGGCTTACATTGCATTTCCAGAACCTGCTTGTTCCTTGTCCCTAATGTGCTTAAAGTCAAGCATGTCAGAGTGCAAGTATATAAAGAACAGTAGCTGGCTCTGGGATGAGTGTGTGGGAGGTAAAGGTGCATTTTATCTAGTAAATCAACTGACTAAGGATACCGGAAAAAGATTAAATTCAAATCTAACAATTATCTTCACTAGGGCATTCATGTGGTGCAATAAATTTAACAATAAAACTTACCCTCTTTAAAGAAGAAATATTTTCTTTTGCCCACTGAAGACCTGCTTTCAAGCTTAGATTTTTAGCCTTCTGTTGAATCAGTTGGTGCTCAGCACAAATATATGCCATCTGCAGCCTGGTCTGCTCTGCTCTTTCGTCCAATACATCATTACTCTCCTCACAAGTGGAAGAATTCCTTATGTTTAGAAGCTGGAAATGTTCTTCATTAGAACTTTCAACCAACTCAGCTATGCCATGGAAAAGCTGCTTTTTTGTATAGACAGTAAGAGATGTAGTGCTCTCTTCCTCCTGATGCAAGTATTTATCCAAATCATGCTGAGCTAGCAATACAGAATGAGCATCTAGCTCCTGTTGTCCAGGCGTAACTGTTAGGAAAGGAGACAGTTTCACCACTCCTTCAGAAACAGACTGCAACTTATTATTTATCTTTGCATTTAGGGCAATCAAAAACCCCTGGTCCTTTTTCATACTTTTAGGCATTTCTTCTTCAATCCCTTTAAGTTTTTGAGACATCAAACTGTTGCTTGAAGCCACTGTTTGAAGCTTGTTGCGACGGTTAATCTTTAGCTGTTTCATCTTTTGAAGAGTCAGAAATTCATCCTCCAACGCTTTAAGGTTTGCTACCTCTTCCTCCTCACATTTATTGGTGTTTAATTCAAGAGATTTACATGTCTTCAGAGCTTCATCTAGAGCCTCTTCTTCTAATACTGGCTTTGATGACTTGAGAATAGCAAAGGACTGCAGTTCTTCTTCCGATACTACATAATAATCATTAACAGTTGAACAAAACCACTCCAGAAATGACTTTTCTTCCAAAGTCTCAAATAACCAATCAAAGTCTTCTCCATTAAGAGAATTCGCTTTGGGATATCCAATCCTCTTTAGAGTTTCAACAAACTGAATTCCACAATCCATGATGTCAGATGTCAACTGATAGTAAGCTTCAAAAGTATCTGCCACAAACAAAAGTACAGCAACTTATGGTTTTGCACATAGTTCTGCAAAACAAAAACAAAATAACAGACAAAAGTCTACCAATTAATATGATTGCATACTCAGAATTATGTATAATGATATTAAGCACAGTGGATTCTCTGCGTCCACAGATTCAACCACCCATTGCTTGAAAATGTTCAAAAACAGGTTCCGAAAAGCATACCTTGATTTTGACATTTTATATAGGGAATGCAGTTTTGTTACATTCGTTTTTTTTGAGTATTTTGTTTAAATTGAGTTGGGTTTTTTTTCTTAATTTCTGTATGTGTTGTTTTATGTCAAATTGTGTTGTTTATAAATGCTGATGTATTTCATGTGTTTTGTGAGGCACCATTTTGTGCTGCTCTGTAAGCTGCCCTGAGTCTCTTTTGGGAGAGGGTGGAGGGATATAAATAAAGGTGTTGTTTTTGTTATTGTTATTATTACATCATTGTATACCAGGCCTGGGCAAACTCTGGCCTTCCAGGTGTTTTGGACTTCAACTCCCACAGTTGTTGTTGTTATTGTTATTATTACATCATTGTAAAAGCACCGGGAATGTGGCGCAGCTGGCTAAGTGTCAGCTGCATAAGATCTCTCTGACCAATAGGTCATGAGT
Organism: Anolis apletophallus; assembly: GCA_030556195.1. Classification (NCBI taxonomy): domain Eukaryota; kingdom Metazoa; phylum Chordata; class Lepidosauria; order Squamata; family Anolidae; genus Anolis; species Anolis apletophallus. The sequence goes on along the minus strand of JARBWK010000007.1, from coordinate 103,423,266 downwards.
TCGAGGCCTGCCTGGGTTGAGGTGGGTGCTCGACCTTAAGTGTAGCCTGCTGTCGACCTTTGCAGCCCGAAAGAAAGTTGCATTTGTCAACTAGGAGATAAAGGTACCACATTAAAGTGGCGAGGCAAATTTTGACTGATTTATGAGGCCATTAAAGAAGAACCTAGGAAGCGCTGAGGAATGTGGAAGAACAACAAAGGGACGCTGGAAAATGCTGAGAGATGAGGAGTACGTCAGCTCCCCCCGGTGGCCAGAAAGTTTGCCTCTGTTCGTCTATATGTGTGTAATATGTCAAAAAATGTATGTACTGTACTGTGATAAACGTTATATGTCTATATGTCATATGTTGAACTGCAGGGATTGTCTGCAAGTATGTGTACTGTAATCCGCTCTGAGTCCCCTTTGGGGTGAGAAGAGTGGAATATAAATAAAGTAAATAAAAATAAATAAATAAATAAATAATTGTATACAACAGGCCTGGGCAAACTCTGGCCCTCCAGGTGTTTTGGACTTCAACTCCCACAAATCCCACAAATCCCACAATTTGAAGTCCAAAACACCTGGAGGGCCAGAGTTTGCCCAGGCCTGTTGTATACAATAGGACTTCAGGATCCATGGATTTGGGTATCCACAGAGAAATACTGTAGTACTGTACTTTAGCAATGATTTAATTAGAACAGTCAACAATCTCCATGAACCAGGTTCACATACCAGACTAATAAAGATTTTTAAGAAGTTAAAATTAATTGCCTTACAACTTCAAAGTATCATCATCAGACATCCCAACTAGATTGAGGCTGCACTCCTAGGGTGCATCTATACTGTAAAATTAATGCAGTTTAAGCACTTAAGAGATAGATCACAGATTAGCAAAGGCATATAGTGCATTTGGAAGGCTTCACAAAAGAGTCTGGAGCAACAAGCACCTGAGGCAAAGCACCAAAATCAGTGTGTACAGAGCTATCATACTGTCTATTCTCCTCTATGGGTCTGAAACATGGGTCACCTATCGCCAACACCTACGACTCCTCGAACGCTTTCATCAGCGCTGTCTTCGCACAATCCTAAATATACATTGGACCGACTATGTGACGAATGTTGCTGTCCTTGAGCAAGCAGGGATCACCAGCGTTAAGGCCATGCTATTGAGAACACAGCTGCGCTGGGCAGAGCACGTCTCTAGGATGGAGGACCACCGCCTCCCAAAGATACTACTCTATGGTGAACTTGCCACAGGTCAGCGCAAGAGAGGCGCCCCAAAAAGAGATATAAGGACTCCCTGAAACACCATCTCAGGCTCGGCCAAATTGATCACCAACAATGGTCCACCCTGGCCTCACATCGGGAGGCGTGGAGATGCGCTATCCACAATGCTGCGGCCTCTTTCGAGAAGACGCACCGAATGGGTCTCGAAGAGAAACGACAACGCAGAAAGAACCGCAACTTGGAAACAACATCACCCAGGGAGACTTTCTGCTGTACTTTCTGCAACCGAACTTGCCTATCTCAGATTGGCCTTTTTAGTCATCAAGGCGCTTGTAAAAAGCGTGGGATGAGTCCTTCCTAAGAATCTTCGTTTGCCAAGTAATGCCGAGAGAGAGAAGCACTTTTAACAGGCAAGGCACAATGTGGTGGAATACAGGGAGTTGTGGTCTGGTGAAGCATGGGGAGAAAAAAATATAAAGACCTTGTAAAACTACAAATCCCAGCATTCCACCACAGCAGTTAAAGTGGTGTCAAAGGGGGTTGATTTCACAGTGTAGATGCACCATAAGATAATGCTTTTGTTGTAGTCCCCGACCTGCGATGACTCTTATGACAGGCAAGATTGTTCAGAAGAGGAACTCACTGACCTGCAATGAGAAGCCATTGGATTGCACAGGCCTTCTTTCCTGAGTGATCAATTGACTAGTTTTCAAAGCAGCATCAAACTCTTTTCCCTTAACGTCTATGGCAGCAGATGGCACTCAGGGCTGGCGACTCTCCTTGCTCCTCCTTTCTTCAGAGTCTGTCCTACCTTGGCTTCCTTCAGGCCACAAAGACAGCGCTTCGAGAAAAACCCACAGAAACAACGGAAGCCGGGAAGGAGGGATTCAAACTTCCATCTTCTCGCGGGGAACTCCCAGGGAGTTCTGAAAGTCTCGCGAGAGGAGGCCCTGTCCCACCTAGTAACGAAGCCGGGTGAGTAACAAAAGCTTGGGCTTTCTAGTTCCGGGGGCGGGGTTATTCTACAGAAGACACCCGTAGTTGTAGAGCGTCCTTAATCCGATTTAGAATTCCGACTGGTATATAAAACCATTTTAACAACACATACGCACGGAATGAGTAGATTATATTACAGAGCCTGGGTAAAGAAGACTGTTGAAGAGTGGCTGAAGCTGTGCCTACACTGTGGGATTAAGGCAGTTTGACACCACCTTAACGGCCATGGCTCAATGCTATGGAATGGTGGGAGCTGTAGCTTTAAAGGATCTTTTAACTTCTGCCAAGGCATGCTGGCGCCAGCCAAATGACAGCCCAGTTAAGAGCCCGCTCATCCTTTGTACAGCCAGTTCATGGCACATGGTACTGAAACAGCCTTGGTCGCCTCGGTAGATGATCTACGCCGGGAGCTCGACAGGGGGAGTGTGTCCCTGTTGGTTCTGCTGGACCTCTCAGCGGCTTTCGATACCGTTGACCATGGTATCCTTCTGGGTCGCCTTGCGGATATGGGGCTTGGCGGTACTGCTTTGCAGTGGCTCCAATCCTTCCTGGAAGGTCGTACCCAGAAGGTGTTACTGGGTGAGACCTGTTCGGCTCCGCAACCGTTGTCGTGTGGAGTCCCTCAGGGTTCAGTACTGTCCCCGATGTTATTTAACATCCACATGAAACTGCTGGGAGAGATCATTCGGAGTTTCGGAGTAAGATGTTATCTGTACGCAGATGACGTCCAGATCTGTCACTCCTTCCCACCTGTCACTAAGGACTTTGAACCGGTGCTTGGCTGCTGTGTCGGACTGGATGAGGGCTAGCAAATTGAAACTTAATCCAGACAAGACAGAGGTCCTCCTGGTCAGTCGAAAGGCTGAACAGGGCATAGGGTTACAGCCTGTGTTGGATGGGGTCACCCTCCCCCTGAAGACGCAGGTTCGCAGCTTGGGAGTGATCCTGGACTCATCGCTGACCCTGGAACCCCAGGTCTCGGCGGTGGCCACGGGAGCTTTTGCACAGTTAAGACTCGTGTGCCAGCTGCGCCCGTACCTTGGGAAGTCTGATCTGGCTACAGTTGTCCACGCTCTGGTCACATCTCGAATAGATTACTGCAACGCACTCGACGTGGGGCTGCCTTTGAAGACAGTTCGGAAACTGCAATTAGTCCAACGGGCGGCAGCCAGATTACTAACGGGAGCTACATACAGGGAGCATACCACCCCCCTGTTGTGTCAGCTCCACTGGCTGCCTGTCCAATTCCGAGCTCAATTCAAAGTGTTGGTTTTGACCTTTAAAGCTCTATACAGTTCTAGCCCAGCTTACTTGTCCGAATGCATCAGCCGCTATGTCCCACTCGTAACTTAAGATCATCTGGGGAGGCCCTGCTCTCGCTCCCGCCTACTTCTCAAATGCGGTTGGTGGGGGATGAGAGATAGGGCCTTCTCGGTGGTGGCTCTCCATCTGTGGAACGCACTCCCTATTGATATACGATCAGCTTCATCCCTCCTGGCATTCAGAAATAAAGTGAAATCCTGGTTATGGTACCAAGCGTTTGCACATTAGGACGATACGGCACTTTAGATTGGATTGAAATGGCAAACTGGTGGACAATACCCAATACTTTTATGGACGGAATACTCTTTTAACTGTTGTGAATGTACATGATGTATTTTAATGCTAATTGTATTTTAATGCTAGCTGCATTTTAATGTATTTTAATTTTAACTGTTTTCGTTTTATTATATGTATACTGTGTGGCATCGAATTGTTGCCATTGTTGGGCCGCTCTGAGTCCCCCTTTGGGGGTTGAGAATAAGCGGGGTAGAAATGGTGGAAATAAATAACAATTCAAATTGGGATCAATAGAGATGGATTGATTCCGAAAATGCTTTGACTCCAGGAAAACACAAGGGGAATTCTAGGTCAGAGAGTGCTGGTGAAAGGCCACCAAGGTTGCAGTGGTGGCTTCATGGCTCAAAAGACACTTCATAAATCATAAAACAAAATATTAAAACATTCACATAAGGCAGTGTTTTTCAACTTTTTTTGAGCCGCGGCACATTTTTTACATTTACAAAATCCTGGGGCACACCACCAACCAAAATGACACAAAATGACACTCTAACACAGTAATACATCTAGTTAATATGTTTTTAAATGTATTTATACACTCAGAGTGAAACCTGGGCCTATTTCGATGAACACAACATAGATATCCTGGCAGGAATGGCAGAAAGACACACACGAAGGTCTTGCTCAACAGCTGTCAGTCTCTCTCTGTTTTTAGTTTTTATCGCAGTCAAGCTTGAGAAGCTCATCTCAAACAGATATGTGGTTGAAAACAGGAGCAATGTCAAAATAGCTTTGTTGGCCAGAATGGAGAACTCCCTGGCAACAGATAACCAAAAACTGTCCAAAGGAAGATCAGCAAAATTTAGCTTTAAACTACAATCTTGTTTTAGTTAAATGAGTTCCTCTTGTGCCTTTAAAGTCATGTCCACACACCAAGCACAGCGGAGTCGCTGCTGTCGCATCCCCAGTGAAAGTGAATCCAAATGAAAGATAGCTTTCGCTGTATTGCCTCCAGCTCACCGTCTTTTCTTTTTTCTTTTGTCCACTACTCATATTAGGGCCTTCATCTGTGTCATAATTTTGTCCAGGGCCCTATTTGGCATTTGCATTTTCCCTTCTCAAAAACGTCTTCATCACTATCACTCACTTGTCTTGCTGTGATCCCACATTGCCACTGTCACTTGACGCGCAGCTGCAGCACTAACTCTAACTTTGCTTACTTAGCCGTGTCTGAGCAAATCCAAGATGGCATGACCATAGCACTCTCGAGTCACTTCTTAGGAGACGCAAGAGTACTATGGTTCCATTTCTTAAAGGGACAGATGTGCCTTATAGTTTATATATGAATGAAGTTCGAAAATAATTTCCCACGGCACACTGGTTGAAAATAACTGACATAAGGGATACCAGCATTGCCTAATCTTCTCAAGCTGGCGGCTGCTGCAAGTCTTTCCCAGTCCTCCTCCGGCAATTATAGGGACTTCCTGCCAATGAAGCACTCTGACATTGTTCATAAATTTTGCAGAGAGGCTAGGGTCTTGGCTTGACATTAACACTACAGATACCAGCATTATTATGGCATTGTTCCATGGCAGATATAGTGGTGTTAAATTGCTAAAATTCTGAAGTATGGCTGCAGCATTAGTCTAAGTGTAAATAGTTCATCATAATTTCTGTTAGGATTCTGGAAAGGTTCACACATTTGGAAGGAAATCTAAACCAGAACTCTTTAAACAGCTGATAAATCTGAGGCTCTTTATGCTTAGGGTTGCCACCTGTCCCATATTATACGGGACAGCCCGTATTTTCGCCCTAAATTTTGTGTCCTGTATTTTTACCTCATGTCCCCTATTGACAGGACAGGTGGCAGCAGGAGGCGAGGCTGGGCCAGCAGTGATCGCCACCGAAGCACCAGCAGCTTTTCCACGGTGCTTGCGCTTGCTCACTTGCCCACCTCACACTCACTCACAGCAGATCGAGGCGAAGGAGGCCTGAAGTGATTGTGGAGGAAGGCAGAACATTGTTCACCTCCTCACCTACGCTCCTTCCTGCCGGCGGCCCACCCATCTACAAATCCCAGCAACCGATAGCATTGAACCAGGGCAGTTAAAGTGGTGTCTAACTGTGTTAATTCTACAGTGTAGGTGGGTTTTAGAGGTCTCTTTTTCATACGGTTGCCTTTGATTATATTGACCTCGACTTGAAGGCAGTTCACAAACAATACATTTTCCTAGCTTCAAGGATAATATCCATGACGCATTGCATGGGATTTTAGTCTAGTGCAGGGGTCCTCAAACTTTTTAAACAGAGGGCCAGGTCACAGTCCCTCAAATTGTTGGAGGGCTGGATTATAATTTGAACAAACCCACGAATGAATTCCTATGAACACTGCACATATCTTATTTGTAGAGCAAAAACACTTAAAACAATACAATAATTAAAACGAAGAACAATTTTAACAAATATAAACTTATTAGTATTTCAATGGGAAGTGTGGGCCTGCTTTTGACTGATGAGATAGAATTGTTGTTGTAGTTGTTGTGTGCTTTCAAGTTGTTTCAGGCTTATGTTGACCCTGAACGAGGGCTGGTAAATGACCTTGGAGGGCCGTATCCGGCCCCTGGCCTTAGTTTTGAAGGCGAGCCCCAGAGGACCCCTTGATATCATTTTGAGGACCCCTGGTCTAGTGGGCTTCTTTGGTTGGGTCAATTGCCTTCTTTCACTTGAATGTGATTATTTCAAAAGTTTCAAGATCTTTTTTTCTCCTCTGGGAACTGTGTTTCCCACCATGTCTAGGATGGTAGTATTGGAATTCAACCCCACATTGCCCAAGTCCTCAATGAGGAACAGTTTAGTTAGCTTTAGCATAGACTAACCGTTTCACATCCTCCGTGTCTTCTGAATAACTGTTGGGAATATATCTTTTTATTTATTATTATTTAATTACAGTATTTATATTCCACCCTTCTCAGCCCGCAGGGGATTCAGGGTGGATTACAATGTACATATACACAGCAAACATTCAATGCCATAGACACACAACATATATAGACAGACACACAGAGGCCATTTAACATTCCAGCTTCATGAAGGTATTCTGGCCACCGGGGGAGCTGTCGCTTCATCGTCGATTTGTGACACTGATGGAGTACTTCCTCATTCTTTGCATGCTTTCTGGAGATTTTTATGGCGTCATAAATTAGTTAAATTAGCCTTCCCGCATAAGTGGTACCTACATTTCCTACTTGACAGATGCAACTCTCTTTCAGGTTGCAAAGGTCGACAGAGAGCTGCACAATGGTCGGAAGCTTACTCCGACCCGGTCTGGCTTCAAACTCATGACCTTTTGGTCAGTAGTGATCTAATGCAGCTGACTCCCAGCCAGCTGCGCCACAGTCTCTCTTCTCTCTTTCTGCTCTCATTCTGATTGGTTGTTTAAAATTGATACTTTTCTACTGCAAGGTTTTTGAATCTGACTTCTGCTTTCTTACACTTTTGTTTGGAGAGTATGTGCTGTGTGCTTTGAGCTCTCTTTCTGCATATGTGTCAGAGAGATGTAGTGATTGGTGTTTTTCCCACTCTTTGAAACCTTAGAAGAGATAGGTGCTAGAGTAGCTCAGACCCAGTTCTTGATTATTAAGAAATGCAGTTATTTCTTATGATTGTAAACAAACCTTTCGTGATTTTTAAAGATTGTATTCTGCATGTTTAGCTCCTAAGCTCTGAATTCTTTACAGGCACTTCACGCTTCGCATGCTGTAAGCTGATGCTCAACTTCAAGTATCCTGCTCATTTTGGATGCTCTGCTTTATTATTTTGGGTAGTTTTTCCTGGGGTTTGGCTTTTTAATGCAAAATGATATTGAAAACATGAAACGCTTGATTAAAGACACTACATCTAGTGCCCAGGCTATAGAGTTGGGAAGAGCATAGCTGTATTTCCTTCTCAATGTTGTTGGTTTTTTTGAAATCCCTGTTTAATTGTAATAATTTGTAATACCAATTAGGTTTTAAATAACTAGTATGTTGTAGTACCCTCCACACAGTAATGCCGGCCACGTGACCTTGGAGGTGTCTATGGACAACGCCAGCTCTTCAGCTTAGAAATGGAGATGAGCACCAACCCCCAGATTCGGTCACGACTGTACTTAATGTACAATTCCTGACAATTGAACAAGCTCGTTAGGGCTTCTGGGGGTTGGAGGCCCAAACAGCTGGAGGAGGGCCGCAGTTTGAGGATGCCTGGTTTAGGCTTTATGCTGTATCCCTTTTAGGAGGCGTACCCTAAACCAGTGTCTCTCAACCTTCCTAATGCCACGACCCCTTAATGCAATTCCTCATGTTGTGATAACCCCCAACCATAACATTATTTCAGTTGCCTCTTCATAACTGTCATTTTGCTACTGTTAGGAATTGTCATGTAAATATCTGACACACAAGATGTATTTCCATTCAATGGACCAAATTTGGCGCAAATGCCCAATACCCCCAAATTTAAATACTGGTGGGGGTTGGGGGGAGTTGAAGTTGTTGGGATTTATGGTTCACCTACAATCAAAGAGCATTCTTAATTCCACTAACTATGGAATTGAACCAAACTTGGCACATAGGACTCCCGTGACCAACAGAAAACACTAGAAAGGTTTGGTGGGCTTTAACCTTGAGTTCTGGAGTTGTAGTGGACTCTAACAATGATGGATCTGGATCAAACTTGGCACAAATACTCCATATGCCCAAATATGAACACAGAATGAAGCAGGTTTGGTACTTTTCCGAGCATAAAAAGTACAGTCAGAAAGTGATGCTACCCGTGTGTCAACTCTGAAAAAGAGGGTTTTGGTGCCTGGAATCAATAAGGCACATGTTATAGAAGACTAACACCCTGATTATATACATTCTAATCCACTCTGTGCCAAGTTATACTATATATGCTAGATGAGTGGGAATACAGTGCAGTTTGAGTTAATGAAAGTAATGGGATTCTTAATGTGAATGAAAACATCAGTGCGCATGGCAAGTCCTATCTTCACTGCTGGCAGGAAGCCCGGACAAAAGTAACGAGAAAAGAACAGAGAGAGGCAAAAATTGATAGCTTGCACTGTGAGAAAGAATGTTTATAGAAAGCTATTGTTCTCATATTTAGTGATGACAGAGACATGATGCAAATGATTTATATAGTGTTTATTGGATTAATGAAGTGTCATGTAACAACAGTAATCACCAGCCAATTATGATTGTTTTAACCATGAAGAAGGGGAGGGTTTAACTGGATGGACTCCATTACGAGTATAAAAGTCTTTGTATGAAATGTGACGGGGTCTTTTGCCCCTATCTACAGCTGTGTTCTGTTGGCAAATACCCTCCAGCTGGTGATTGAAATAAACCTTTTTGTTTTTCACCCTACTTCACAGTTGTCACGAGTTTCCCTCCTCTAAGTATCCGCACGTTCGGGCAGCGTTGGTAAGATTAACTTGGTACTTGGAGTTCTAGAACTCCCGGTTTCTGCTTCAAGATGGATTTTGGGGAAAATAGACCTTGACATTTGGGAGTTGCAGTTACTGGGATTTATAGTTCACCTACAAAGAGCATTCTGAACTCCACCAACTATGGAATTGAACCAAACTTGGTGCACAGAACTCCCACAACCATCAGAAAATACTGGAAGGGCTTGGTGGGCATTGACCTTCAGTTTAGGAGTTGTAGTTCACCTACACCCAGAGAGCACTGTGGGCTCAAAGAATGATATAGACCATACTTGGCACAAATACTCAATATGACCAGATGTGAACACTGGTGGAGTTTGGGGAAAATAGACCTTGACATTTGGGAGTTGTAGTTGCTGGGATTTATAGTTCACCTACAATCAAAGAGCATTCTGAACTCCACCAACGATGGAATTGGGCCAAACTTCCCACACAGACCAAGATAAAATACTGTGTATTCTGATGGCCTTTGGTGACCCCTCTGACACCTTCTAACGACCCTCCCCCAAAGGGGTCCCGACCCCCAGGTTGAGAAACACTGGGCTATAGATGAAAGTGAAGGCTGGGGGGGAGGAAAAGCGACATCGGCCGCTCTAGCCTTGGCTCTCTATGTTGACTTTGTCTGCGCTTGTGCTTCAGGAAGCGGAAGTAGGTGTCTCTAACCCAGCGGAAGTGGTTTCGACGAGGGAGGGGGGGAGTATTTTTCCCGGTTGGGGAACCGCCAGGGGTTCCTGAGAAGCCAGCTTCCCCGCAGCGCCGCCGAGGGAGGCGAGGGAGAGGTGAGTCCCCGCGAGTGGGGCCCTTCCTTTTCCCTTCCCGTGGGTGGAGGAAGGAGAGAAGTCCCTGCGGCCGGGAAGCGGAAGCCCCACAACGTGGCCCGTTTCCCCCTCCTCCTCCTTTTTCTTCCGAGCAGGATTCAACAGAAAGGCCGCCCTTCAGAGAGCCCTTCCTTGGCCTGCCTTTGGGACACATTGTCTGGCTTGGGGAGGAACACAGAGCGCCTCAGCCACAACACCCTCATCTCCCCGAAGGGAGATGAGGCCAGGCCCAAACAACACATTACAATAAGATAGAAATCAGGCACCCCAGGCCTGGGCAAACTTGGGCCTTCCCTCCAGGTGTTTTGGACTCCAACTCCCACAATTCCTAACAGCCGGTAGGCTGTTAGGAATTGTGGGAGTTGGAGTCCAAAACACCTGAGGGAAGGCCCAAGTTTGGCTTTTAGGAATTGTGGGAGTTGGAGTCCAACACACCTGAAGGGAAGGCCCAAGTGTGGCTGTTAGGAATTGTGGGAGTTGGAGTCCAAAACACCTGGAGGGAAGGCCCAAGTTTGGCTGTTAGGAATTGTGGGGAATTGGAGTCCAAAACACCTGAAGGGAAGGCCCAAGTGTGGCTGGTAGGAATTGTGGGAGTTGGAGTCCAAAACACCTGGAGGGAAGGCCCAAGTTTGGCTGTTAGGAATTGTGGGAGTTGGAGTCCAAAACACCTGAAGGGAAGGCCCAAGTGTGGCTGTTAGGAATTGTGGGAGTTGGAGTCCAAAACACCTGGAGGGAAGGCCCAAGTTTGGCTGTTAGGAATTGTGGGAGTTGGAGTCCAAAACACCTGGAGGGAAGGCCCAAGTGTGGCTGTTAGGAATTGTGGGAGTTGGAGTCCAAAACACCTGGAGGGAAGGCCCAAGTCTGGCTGCTAGGAATTGTGGGAGTTGGAGTCCAAAACACCTGAAGGGAAGGCCCAAGTGTGGCTGTTAGGAATTGTGGGAGTTGGAGTCCAAAACACCTGGAGGGAAGGCCCAAGTGTGGCTGTTAGGAATTGTGGGAGTTGGAGTCCAAAACACCTGAGGGAAGGCCCAAGTTTGGCTGTTAGGAATTGTGGGAGTTGGAGTCCAAAACACCTGAAGGGAAGGCCCAAGTGTGGCTGTTAGGAATTGTGGGAGTTGTAGTCCAAAACAGGTTGGCTGTTAGGAATTGTGGGAGTTGGAGTCCAAAACACCTGGAGGGAAGGCCCAAGTGTGGCTGTTAGGAATTGTGGGAGTTGGAGTCCAAAACACCTGGAGGGAAGGCCCAAGTCTGGCTGCTAGGAATTGTGGGAGTTGGAGTCCAAAACACCTGAAGGGAAGGCCCAAGTGTGGCTGTTAGGAATTGTGGGAGTTGGAGTCCAAAACACCTGGAGGGAAGGCCCAAGTTTGGCTGTTAGGAATTGTGGGAGTTGGAGTCCAAAACACCTGAAGGGAAGGCCCAATTGTGGCTGTTAGGAATTGTGGGAGTTGGAGTCCAAAACACCTGGAGGGAAGGCCCAAGTTTGGCTGTTAGGAATTGTGGGAGTTGGAGTCCAAAACACCTGGAGGGAAGGCCCAAGTGTGGCTGTTAGGAATTGTGGGAGTTGGAGTCCAAAACACCTGGAGGGAAGGCCCAAGTTTGGCTGTTAGGAATTGTGGGAGTTGGAGTCCAAAACACCTGGACGGAAGGCCCAAGTCTGGCTGCTAGGAATTGTGGGAGTTGGAGTCCAAAACACCTGAAGGGAAGGCCCAAGTGTGGCTGTTAGGAATTGTGGGAGTTGGAGTCCAAAACACCTGGAGGGAAGGCTAGGGTTGCCATATGTCCCTTATTCTAAGGGACGTCCCTTATTTTGGCCCTAAAATTTGTGTCCCTTATTTTCAGGCCCTGTCCTTTATTTTTGACTAGCAGGACAGGACTGGGCGGGGTTGACCAGAGGAAGCTGCACGCTGCGGTTTCCACGGCAATGCCTGCCTGGGGATTCCAACTCGCAGGGCAGCCTGCGTCCCTGCGAGTTTGGAAGGAAGAGGCGATACAGGACTTTTTCAAAGTACAGGAGACTAATTAACCGTTACCCAAGGGGAATGTTGGATAAAGATAGTTTCTGGTTGCTTGAGAGTTACTCTTAAAATAGACACAAACAACAGCAAAGGACCCGGGGTCCCAATATAAAGCAATCAAAATACCAATGAAGTCCCCAATGGGATTACCGTATAGGAAATTTCTTAGAGTCCATTCAAAATGAAAAGTCTTTTATCGTCCACATGCCAAAAAATACACAGTATTGGTGTATATCCAAATGTACTGATCTCATCACCCCCAACGCCCTCTATAGCGAACTTTCGCCAGGATTGAGACATTGGTGATAAGGGGTTCTACGTTTGTGTTTCCAGAAAGTAATATTGAGTCGTGTATGGATTATGCAATACTGACTTGTAACCAGTTTACCATGGAAGTGCCTGCACCTGTATGAGACATTTGTGAAATACTGTGTATTTTTTGGCACGTGGACGATAAAAGACTTTTCATTTTGAATGGACTCTTAAGAAATTTCCTATATGGTAATCCCATTGGGGACTTCATTGGTATTTTGATTGCTTTATATTGGGACCCCGGGTCCTTTGCTGTTGTTTGTATACTAGGCACTCCCCTATTTTCATAGTACGCGTTACTCTTAAAATAGGCCTAGCTGTACATCCCAATACTATACAATGCTGTGTATCCCATACTATACTATACCATTAACTATTGACATAATAATCATGAAGATGTACTGTCTTATAAAATATATTTTGTTTTAATGTTTAGACAGTGCACTTTTAAAGTCAGCAAAGTCAAGTACTAAATACAGATGGAGAAAATTAGGTAGTTCTAATAATGTTTTTTTCGGCATGACAAAGCATGCAGAAACATACCATGTACTGTTAAGAGGGTATGAGTCAGTTTATTTTGTGAGTTTCAATCATTATCTTATTCTGTTAATAAAACTATTTCTACCTAATGTTTGAGTTTCAAGTTTTTAATGAAGTGTCCCTTATTTTTTGTGAAAAATCCCGTAAATGTCCCTTATTTCTTATATCAAAAAATGGCAACCCTAGGGAAGGCCCAAGTTTGCCCATGCCTGAACAATACTGTAGTTTGACGTGACTTGCTCAATGCTATGGAATGCTGGGAGTTGTAGTTCGAGCACTCCCCGCCAGAGAAGGCTCGTGATTACGACTCGCATGGTCCCATAGCAGTTAAAGTGGTGTCAAACTGGTGTCAGTGCCCCCTTTTCCCCATTTAGTAGGGATCTTAAAAGATAACACCTAAACTATCAACTCCAGAGATCACTCCAATCTGAAGATAAAAATCTGTTGGAGGTTCCCAAGATCTTCCGCCTGACTGGCACTAGGCGTAGAGCCTTTTTGATCATGGCCCCCCACGCTCTGGAATGTATTGCTCGCCCAAGTCCAAGCCATGCGGGAATTGCCTGCCTTCCAAAGGGCGTGCAGAAACATATCTGTTTCGGAAGGCCTTTGAATTGTAACTTGGTCTTAATTTGATTTTAAATTTAGTCTTAACTGTTATTAGTTCATTGCATTGATCTTTGTAAACCGCTCCGAGCCCTTGGGGAGTGGCGGTATATAAATGTCCCTCCTGACATTTTGCAAGAAAGTCGAGACCTGGCTGTTTGAGCAGGCATTTGCTGATGAAATGTAACAGTTTAATTAGATATATGGAATGACGATGATGTGACGGAAACTGATTCCAACATGATGCTGAGACTGCAATTGTATGTTTTAATTTGTTGTTATATGATTATTTTTTTGGTTTGTTGCTGGTGTTGTATTGAGGGCAGAGACTGCCTTGTGCAAACCGTCCTGAGTCGCCTTCAGGCTGAGAGGGGCAGTATAGAAACGTGACAAATAAATAAATAAATAAAATTAAACAATAAATTAAAAAAATTAGTATCCACCATGTGTGATGCAATGACTGCAGCGCCCTCTTATTGGTTCTGCTTTCTGCCACAAGCACTTTGGCTGTGTTCGTGATAGGAGGCAACACCAATTTCTGGGACAGCTGCCCTCCTTTTGTTGTTTTTGTATGTTGTCGACTAGTTTCCAACTTATGGTGACCCTCTCAAGGGGGTTTTCTGGGGCTTTGTCAAACAAATCTTTATTATGGTCCACGACCAGCACAGAGTAGGCCACAAACATTCTGGGAAAAGGAAACACAGTTCCCTAGAGAGGTGGTCATAAAAAAGATTAGAAAACAGGGTTTTTTCTTTAAATAAAAATAAAAAAGCACACACACAACACGGTTTAAAAACAGTCAACATAACCTTGGGAAGTCTGATCTGGCTATGATCATCCACACACTGGTCACATCCCGAATAGATTACTGCAACACATTCTACGTGGGGCTGCCTTTGAAGACAGTTCGGAAATTGCAGCTAGTCCAACGGGTGGCAGCCAGATTATTAACCGGAGCTACCTACAGGGAACATACCACCCCCTGTTGTGTCAGCTCCACTGGCTGCCTGTCCACTTCCAAGCTCAATTCAAAGTGCTGGTTTTGACCTTTAAAGCTCTATATGGTTCTGACCTAGCTTATTTGTCCGAACGCATCTGCCGCTACATCCCACCTCATAATTTAAGATGAGCCGGGGAGGCCCTGCTCTCGCTCCCGCCAACTTATCAAACGTGGTTGGCCGGGACGAGAGAGAGGGCCTTCTCGGTGGTGGCTCCCCGTCTGTGGAATGCGCTCCCAAGCGACATACGATCAACCCCATCCCTCCTGGCATTCAGGAAAAAAGTGAAATTGTGGCTCTGGGACCAGGCTTTTGCACATTAGCACAATGCAGCACTTTGGATTGGAATTGGAATTGGTTAGTTGACGGTTATGGCTCAATCCTTATATGAGGGACGGAACTCTGTTTTAACTTAAATATATGTGTATTATGTGATAATGCTAATTGTATTTTAATCCTGAATGTTTGTGGTTTTATATTGTATTTATATTGTGTTCGGCATCGAATTGTTGCCTTTTGTTGGGCCGCTCTGAGTCCCCCCTCGGGGGTTGGGAAGAGCGGGGTAGAAATGATGTAAATAATGGGGGGGGGGTCTAATAGGAGGTGTATGTGGCCTTGGGCTGAATGTGACACACCCAAGGTCACTGCCCAGTGCAGGCATCCTTAAACAACAGCCCTCCAGCTGTTTGGGCTTCCAACTCCCAGAAGCCTTAGCTTGCTTGTTCAGTGGTTAGGAATTCTGGGAATTGGAGAGCTCCGTTTTGAGGAAGTCTGTCCCCAGTGGGTTTACATGGCCAAATGGGGAATTGAATCCAGGTCTTCAGAATTGTAGTCCAGTGCTCAAACCACTACACTATGCTGGCTTTGCCCTCCTTTTGCTGGACCTCAGTGCCTGTTGTGTCTTGCTTGTAACTGGCTTCTGATGCTTTCATTCAGATAGAATTCAACATTATTGGGAGAGGAAAGATGAGGTGATGGAGACCCCTTCCCAGGTGTCTTAGAAAGCAAGCTTTTAGTGAATAGTGAAGACATAAGTCAAATCTTCTGCAGGCAGGGTTATAATAATGTGTTAGAAACTCCCCTTTACTTGTTCACAACTGTTTCTCAATCTAATTTTTTTTTAAAAAAATGAAGCAACAAAAGAACAAAGTCATACTACCATACGTTTAAGAACGGTTGTTAGTTACTCCAGCTCAAGTAAAACCCTCTTTGCTGCTTCTTAAAACAATCAAAGTTGGTGTAAAGTAAAAAAATTACAGAGGGGAATCCCACAATGAATATATTGTCAGTGGAAAGGATCAACCTTTGGGCTACTCCCCTTCATAGTCTAGATGTTAAGAGCCTGGTATACAAAGAGCGGAGCTCCCAATGGTTATCACGGCTGTGTCTCAAACTGCTATTATTCTGACACTGGTCAACTGACAAGTCAAATACTGATGTAGCACATACTATTGACTGCAAGCAAACATTCCCTAAGTGCAGTTATTCCACTGAAAAGATAGTGCTCTCTCTCCTCATATGCCTCATGACATAAGGGTCATGATTTCTTTGCCTCCGGGATCTAGGTTTAGCCTTAGTCTTACTCAAAAACAAATTTCTGTGTGTGTATTTTCATTTTAAACAAGTTTTATGACTGATGAAGAGGAAATTAACATCCATTCTTATTAGAGTTCTTGATTTTTAAGAACTTGATGTGCCAACTTTATCATTGTTTTACTGTTTTGAGTAAAATACAATAGAAGATGACAATTTGTGTATTCCTTCGTTTAAAATGTGGATATAAATAGTACAGTTTTCCTACAGAAATTCCTGAAATCTCCAATTTTTGGTCAATTATGCTTCCATTTAAAATTGCAACTCAGCCATTTTTCTTTGTGTTTGAAGTTAAATTAAGACAGTATGAACATTGCCACTCTATAAAATAATTGTAAATAATTGTATTGTTAATTGTTAGTCAAAACAAATTTGCTTGGGTTGCCATTTGTTAAATTAATTTTGTACCAGGTCTTATATGGGAGTAGTGTGTTTAGGAGAACTTGGACATTCAAGCTGAAGTGGTCCAAGAAACACTTTGAACTACAGATGTCAAATTAAAGCCCCCTTTTTATCTTAAATGATCATTATTCTTGCATAGAAACAGAATAATAATCAGTGTGCTTATTTGTGAGTAGATATTAAAATGGGTTCATAAGTATGCCTGTTTGTGTAACTTAGAATAGGGAACTGGAACCAAGAATCTTGTTCAACTTTGTACTCAGCTACATTTCCCACACTGCTCCCAATTAATATAGTTACTTCAGATCCCTATATATAAGCTTTTAAAAAGCCTATATGCTGTCGTAGTCCTAGATAAGCTACAGTGCTTCTGTTGCTGACTTTAGTAAATAGCTGTTGATCCAGCATTCTTCCACTGAATAGAAATAAAGCTGACATCTCAGTTTACTTGCAGTGAAGTCTTTACTACTGATTTACTAAGCTGAAGGTATAAACATGGCACTTGTTATATAACATGGCTGTCCAACAGGCTGCCCTGGGGCCGTACACGGCCCCCAAGCCCCTTTCCTGCGGCCCCCTAACTTGTTTTAATAAAATACAAATAAAAAATAAAAAATAAAATTTATTTTTTTTAAAAAAAATACCTACTTCCGGGTTTAGGCAAGCATCGCGAGACTACGCCAGCCACAGACGGGATTTCGAGGGAGGTCGAAATCCCATCTGTGGCTGCATAGTCTCGCGATAGCTGCCGAAATCTCGGGTCCCACGGGATTTGCGGCCTGGGCGCGCGCCTCCTCCTCCCTCGCGGCTGCTTCCAGGTCAGCCCCCATTCCCTCAGAGAGAGGGAGGAGGGGAGTGAGGCAGGGAAAGCCCCTCCTGGCTCCGTCCTCTTCCTGTGGAGGGCCCTTGCTTCCCGCCCGCGGATGGGAGAGCCGCGCCGCGCCCTGGCCTCGGCTCAGCGGGGCTCTTCGGGGACGCGGCGGCGTTGGCGCCGGCCCTGTGGCGGGGCTCCCGCAGTATGGGTAGGAAGGGTCTGGCTTGAATCAATCAATCTAAAAACAGTGGGGACGTTGGGTGAGGGGAGGGTCCCTCAGCGGCGGTTTCCTTGGCGGCGCTTCCTTCCCCTCCTCCGCGCCCTCCCCTTGTTGTGCTGCCTTCCCCTGCGTGCAGGGAGCAACGTGGCTACCTTTGCGCCTGTCCCCGCAGCTTGTTTTCCCTTCAGGGAGGGAGGGAGCTCTTTGGGCTTCCTCCACCCGCCTCTGGGAAAGGAGGCCCCATCAAGCCCTGCGATGGCATTGAGGTGTTTGGGTTTTTTTTGGTGTGTCCCAATTTGAGTGTGGACTCAAATAACTCAAAGGTATTAGGAAACATTCCCCCAAATCCACCAGTGTTCCCATTTGAGTATATTGAGTATTCATGCCAAGTTTGGTCCAGATCCATCATTATTTGAGTCCACAGTGCTCTCTGGATGGAGGTGAACTACAACTTCACAACTCAAGGTCAATTGTAAGTAAATTGGAGCTGGGGAGGGGGCGGAGCTGGGGGAGGGGGGCGGAGCCGGGGGAGGGGTGGGGGCGGAGCCGAGGCGAAGGCAAACCCTTCGGCCCCCCAGGTCATCAGTGACCGGAATTCCGGCCCCTGGGCCTGTAGAAGTTGGACAGCCCTGTTATATAGTGTGGGAAAAGAGAAGACAACTTATATAGGTACATTTGGAGAAGTCATAAAAATGCTTGATGGACAGTTTTGATACAAATAGTATACATTCAGGAAACCGCAACCCTGCATCCCATTGTATGTTAAAAAAGGAGCACTTGTGTCCTATCTCAGAATTTTCTCAAAGAGATGGCAGAAGATAAGGTCCATTTGAAAGTTGTGGTGATAAAAGCTAGATCCAGTTAAGACAAGTCAATGGGCCCTTCCATCTAGCCATATAACCCAGAATATCAAGGCGGAAAATCCCACAATATCTTCTTTGAACTGAGTTATCTGAGTCCACACTGCCATATATTCCAGTTCAAAGCAGATCATGTTATTCAGCTGTGTGGAAGTGGCCAAGGTATACATCTAAGGCAAAACATTGCCATTCCCTTATGCACACATGAAACAAAAAGTAATCATATTGTATTTTAGGGTCTCAGAGAAGTGGCAACCGTTTGTCACAACATAAATGGAGATTAACTCAGCCTACGCTTGATCAGTGTCTCTTTGTTATTATTATCATGTCCAGTCATAGCTTGCTAATAAAGATTTTAAGTTGTATTGTATTGCTTTTAACTGTGAGCCGCTTTGAGTCTCTGTATGGAAAGAAAAAGTGGGATACAAATAAACATAATAAACAAACAATAAGACTGTTATTTTGCAACAATGGAGTCTGTATGTGCTTTAGAGATTAGATGGTGTAGCGATTCATAATGCTGATGGTTTGATCTTTGGGGATTTTTCACAATTGAAAAGAGTTTAATGTTTATACCCCTTCTTATTTGCTAAGTACTTTTTTGAGATTGGAAAAAAGGAATAGCATTTTGAAAAAAGACGGTGGGGGAAGATCCGAAGTTCTCCTAGTGTAGGAGTGATAAGTTGCTTAACTTTGTTTGAGGATTTTTAATATGGATAATTTATAGAAAGAGAAGCACAATATTTGAAAAAGTAACTACGAGTAAATTTATTTTTGTCTGTTTATCACATCAAAGACCCTTGTGGTGTGAAACATCATAAATATTTTAATAAACAAATTACTTCAATACACTCTTCAAATTTCAGAGGGGATTAACTGACTGGATCAAGAGGTAGGTTGTACGCCCTCCTTGTCATCCACCGACAGACTGATCAGTATTCATAACAGGCAAATAAATGTGTCTCATGTCTCTTGTGCTAACTCAAGTGGTGTTTAAGATGCCTTTTTCTAGTGGTGACTTATTTAAAGTGTACAGTGGATTCATATATAGGTCACACTTCTTTTGGCCTCTGGATCATATAGGTCACACTTCTTTTGGCCTCTGGGACATGGAAAACTGCTTTATATTAGGTCAGAGCCTAGTATATTGCCAGTTCTGATTGTTAGAGGCCCCCCAAGATTGTAAGGCAGGATTATATTCAGAAAGGCCTTCTCAGAGTAGGAGTAGCTTTTGCCAGTGAAGCCACAACAGAAAAGAGCCCTAGTAGATATGAACCAAAATCTTACAATCTCTCTGAAAGACGATCTCCCCAGGCACATGGACGACACCTGTAAGTGATGTTAGTTTTCTATCTTTCTTGTTGTTTCCAGCAGTTCACTTCTGGCTGTTATGTTGCTAATTGGAATCAGAGCATCTATGTTATTAGTATTTACTAATTAGAAGTAATTATCTCCAGGTGGTTTTTGTCAAAATTAGCAGGCATTCAAAATGCAAAGAAATTGAGGTTCTTTGCCCTGCGATTGATTGACTTAAAGATGTAAAATCTGAGGCAACCTTCTCAATCTCATAACTTCAAAGGATGTTGAACTGCTGCGCTTGTATGAGATCTATTGGTATAGCTTTCTTGTGTATGTCTTCCCACTTACTCTTATGTTGTATTTTTCAAAACCCAGTTCATTCTTATTTCAACTAGTGCTTTTTTTCCTTTATTTTGAAGGACTTCAAAATAGCTCATCCTACTTATTTTGTGCTTTTATGGTAAGGACTAGCCTTTTTTTGAGCCTGGAGATAAAATTGCCATTTAGTCAAGAATCATGTATATTATGCATGAATGACCCAAGTCAACATCTGAGTAATTTAATTCAGTACCATCTGAATATTCTCCGATAGTTTAAGTGCAACCCCCTTTCTCCTATAAAGTGCAGCATATTACAGTAATCTCAATGTGATATAAATAGAAAATGTATGACAGTAAAGAGCCAAATGGTGCAGTGCAACTCAGTCTTTTAAAGGAAAGCAGTGGTAAATATCTGATCACATGATAGGGTTGTCACAAGTTAGTTAACTTGTAGTTGCATAGCAAGAACAATGTATGATTATAGTCAGATCTAGAAAATATACTTCATAGACTATCATGCCCATAATTCCACAATCATTACGATGCATCTGACGAACTTAGTTTTATCTAATGGGATGTAGAATTTGAACTAAATTGTTGGATTGTTATTAATTTTTTTGTCATGTCAGGATTGACTTGAGAAACTGCAAGTTGCTTCTGGTATGAAAGAACTGGCTGTCTGCAAGGACGTTGCCCAGGGGATGCCAGAATGTTTTTGATGTTTTACCATCATTGTGGGAGGCTTCTTTCATGTCCCCGCATGAGGAGCTGGAGCTGATAGAGGGAGCTCATCCGCGCTCTCCCCGGATTTGAATCGCGACTTGTTGCTGAATTCATTGGTACAAAATGTCCAGATTACTTTTTGTCCAGAAGTGGCTTTGTTCTTGGTCATTTGACTTCTAATTGCACAGCAAGAGTTTGTGGATAACCTTGGTCTTGAGCTAATAGTGACTAGTGAAAGCATTGTTCGTCCTTGACTTAGAAGGGTGGTACAGTAAACACAGCTAACTTGTTTCTAAACAACTTCAAAGCCAACTCTAGAAAAGACTGCAGTTAGTGACGTTATATCTCTTATGGTCTTTGATTGCTTTCAACAGTGAACTTGAATGTGAATGTACTTTTCCATTTGTTTTCAGATCCTGTTTGTAAATTGGTAAAGGCTAAGAACCAATCATTTGATAAGGAGAGATGGGTATGTATTGTGAAAAAAATATCCTTCATAAGTAGATTTGCTTTGTAAGCATGGTTAATGAGATTTGAGAGCAGGAATTACTGCAATGATTATATTTTATTTGATATTTACCATAGTATATATATCCAACTTTCACCTTACAATACACAGGTTCCAAGGCAGGTTACAAATACCTATGAAAACAGTTACAAATATCTGTACAAAAGCTTTTAAAAATCATTTTAAAAACACAAGGTTAAAACAATATGACACACAACTAAAATATAGTGAAAAAGTGAAAGGCAGGCTCACATAGAGAGATAAGGTCTTTCAGACTTGACTATATGTGGACTGCCTTCTGCTTTTCAGTTTCTGTGACACCATGACATTCCTTTGATGTTAAGAGTGTTACCTGTTTTTTGGGCTCTGTTTTCAGAAAATCATTATTTATTTATTTAAAACTTTTGTACCCCGACCTTCTCACATCTATTGAGGGACTCAGACTGGCATTTAAAATTAAGCAGAGATTCTAAAAAGGCACTTGAAGATTATTTAGAAAGGTAAATCTTCACTATCTCATGTTTTGTGATAAGAATATTGTCTATGAGCTTACAGGTACAGATATCAGACATATTTGAAAAATCTGTGTCCACTTTATATTTCTGTTTATTTGTTTTTTTCCAGTTTAGGACTCAGTAAACAATAAAACTCAATTAAAACATTAAAAACACAGCAAATATATGCTCGTAAGATAAGATATGTCTTTCCCACTCTTACATTTTTCTATGTATAGTAGTACAAATTAATTAAATATAAAGAGGACATGTGGGGAAATATGATATTAAAGGAGGAAACAGATTGAAATTCTTTCCAGTGCTATTTTTAGAATGCTAAAATTATATACTTCCCTGTTTGCTTATATAAAAATGTTTTCAGCTATGAATTGTTTTGCATGTCCATGTCTGTTATATGCACAAAGAAAAACATTTGAAAGCAATAAGGTACCAAAATGGGGGGGGGGGGGGGAATTAACACTGCATTTTTTATTCATATGGTGAGAGAAATGATTACAGTCTTCCCTATAGATCTAATGATTTTCAGATTACAGTGATAATTTGTAATATCTGCCTAACATTAAGAAGGACAGAACAATTTAAAGATAAAAGTTTTTATAACGTTTTGAACTTCTTCTTGCATTAGTCTTGATAGCATTCTTGTATTTTTTTTAAAAAAAATTACTGCTATGATATTAGACTTCATTTCTCAGTCTTCTAGTCTTTATTGAACTGACACAACTGTGTATTTTAGATGGAGAAGAGAAAACATATGGTGGGTGTGAAGGCCCTGATGCTATGTATGTAAAACTGATATCCTCTGATGGTCATGAATTCATTGTTAAACGAGAACATGCACTCACATCAGGAACAATAAAAGCTATGTTGAGTGGCCCAGGTAGGTGCAAACAGACTGTAGACCTGAATGATTTTTGGACTTTATTGAGGTTTTTTATGCCAGTAATGAGTATTAGAATGACCTGCATGTTACATCAGTTTCTTTATTGACTGGGCAGATTTTAACATGATGGTTTTGTCAAAAATCACGTTGAAACAACTGGAAGTGCAATAACCCACAGATATTTTTAAACTAAGTGATTTTGGAATATAGAGATTTATCCAAGGCTCTTATGTCTTATGTTTTCTTTGTAAAATTAAGCGATTCTTAAGATTGATTCCATAGCTGTCACAGCAAAAGTTAGGAAAATATTTCAAGGAAACAAAAATGGCATGGAGAAATTATTGCACACAATTTTAGGCATAAGTGTGGTTTTGGTTTTCCTGTCAAGGAGTTCAGGACAACATTTGTAGTCCTTATTTTATTCTTACATTAGCCTCTTGTAACTCAACATGCTTTGCAGCATACCATTGGTTTGAATGTATATCTTCCTGGTCTTGTGAACTACTCTATCCATTATACTACTTGTGCATACATACAGATATTTCCCACAGTAGAAAATAGCATGGGCAAAATCTAGTTAATTTGGGTATAAGTATTTGGAGGTATGATATACAAGTATGATAGAACGAGACCCTTTCTCTCAAATGTTTATGCAGAATATTTTTGTTTGAAAGTATTTCTCTGAAAGATTGCTTGAGAAACTTTCCAGAGTTGTAAAAGAGGCATATTGTGTATGTAAAGGAAGGGGTTGGTAAAAATGGGTGATTGGCATTCAAGAAAAACAAGTCTAAAGCCCCTTTAGGCATCTAGAATAATTATGCTTTTTTTAAAAAAACCAGCTTATGTACTAGGCTTTTCAATTCAGTACATAGGCTTGTTCCAAAATTCATTTGTATTTGCGTCATATTCTGAATATGAAGTAATTTTATTCTAATCTGTTTTAAGAGGACCATTTCAAGTAAGAACTGTCATAAGAAGTGATTTGGCAGGATTGTTAATACAGTGTTTAATAAAGTACTTTGAGCAGCAAATTGGAAATTTTTCTTATTGTTTTACCACAAAGGAATTCTATAGCACAATGGAAGCATATCACATGTGAAATCCTCAGGTTCAAACAAGAAAGGGCAGTATTGATCACATGCTGTTTTGTAAAAATGTTTATTTTGGGGAAGATTTGCATGCTTATTCGGTGTCTTTTCTCTCTTTTGTACAGGACAATTTGCTGAAAATGAAACAAATGAAGTAAATTTTAGAGAGATTCCTTCCCATGTCCTATCCAAAGTATGCATGTATTTCACCTACAAGGTTCGCTACACTAACAGCTCCACAGAGATCCCAGAATTTCCTATTGCACCTGAAATTGCGCTGGAATTGCTGATGGCTGCAAACTTCCTAGATTGTTAAATAAAATAAATTATAATAAAAATGTAAACTTCCCCCAGTATTTAAAACATGTAGTTCAGTTAGTATCTTTTTTTCATCTAGCATGTTCTGTATTTTTGGTTAAGAAATGTAATGGTCACAGTTGCTGACAGTGATTTTGCATACTGCCCATTCATGCTCGGATTTTGTTTTGGTGCTTACACAAATTACAGACTTCTTACCAACTGACAAATAAACAAACATGCCAATTAGTGGATGACTTCGTTTTATCCTTTAGTGATGACAGAACTATTTTTAACACAAAAATCACTGAAATCCGATAAATTGTTTCTAAGAGCAGACTGCTATGGCTGTAATCCTGTATCTACTTACGTGCAAGACTTGCAGATCTATGTAGATGCATAGGATGGTTCTGTTAAAATGTTTGTGACCCCCCTTTTTTTTTTTTTGGCTTGGCCTTTTATATTGTCCAAATATTCAAACTGTGTGAGCATATTAAACTGCTTCCCACTGGCATGTTATTTTTCCTTTCGCAAATATTAAATACTGTGTTCTTGTAACCTTGTGCCTGAATGTCCATAATATTAATAGGTATTGCTGTGTTTTCATGGTAGACTACCACAATATTTTGTCACTACTGCACAGTATTAATTACTGTCAAAGGCTGTGAAATATGAAGGTGGGAGAAGTAACTCTCTCACTGCCCTGCTCTTCAGTTGTGGAGGGAATTATTTTTTAAGAGACTAGTTTACTGGTTAATACAAAAATATTATGTAGAGAAGACAATAGCTGAAATGTGATCCACTGTATGATGCAATCTGGGTCTACAATCTGCTGTGCTGTGAAATCTCTACATACATCTTGAGAGCTATGGATACCTCCTTACCTGTAGGGCAAGGTGGCTATTGTATTTATGTTAGAGATGGTGTTTCTACTATCCTCATAGTTGTATTCATGGACTCAGAACCTGAGAATGATCAAGAGGAAACTCAATATCTTTAGAATATTTTTACCCTGTTTACTTCAGGTGTTTCCTCTTGTCTTCCTTGCTAAATAGGAAATTCAAAGGGGAATTGTCTTGTGACAGAAACTCTGTTTGGAATATCCCACTCATAAGTGTTCTTTAAACATGAAATGACAGAATGCTTTGGTGATGTGAGACATCCCACAATTCCATTGAGGTATATTGTGAGATATGGCCTGGTGTCACTGTAAATTATGGTTACCATGCACCTAATTAACTTAACAAAGAAAGATGCATGTACAACCTCCATAAGAGCAGTTTTAAGGTGAAACAGATATACAGTGGTGGACAAAATCGTCCTGTAAGCTTATGGAACTATCAAACTATCCATCGATTTGTAAAAGTATGCAAGTTATAGGAATACCTTTAATCTGGAACCAAGTGTTCTCTCACTGTTACCATTATAATAGTATAAGCCTACAATTTAATCTCACAAAGTTTTCATGCATTTTTCCGTTGCCACAGAAGCCTTATCCTTGCTTAACTTCCATTGGCATTAACAGTGAGTTTTGCTTTTTTCATTATGATGTTATATCTGCTTTGGTTGCTCAGACTGCATGAAAACTCGGGCATAGAGAAATATTTTTCTACTGCTGATGGTTCAGTACAGCCCTGAAAAGGAGACCACAAAAAGTTACTAGCTTATAAAATGCTTAGAATCCTGCTGGGGACTAGTAAAGAAACATAGAAATCAGAGTTTCTGTGCTAATGATAGAAGAGAAGCCTGTTTTTTTCTAGCAACTCTCTTGGTTTCTATGTTGGTACTGCAGAGGTTCTGAGTGCACTGTCCCTTCACACTATGGCAAACAATCTTGTCCTTGAATGCAACATCAGTGTGATATCTGCAGCACTTTGGGGGAATCTGCTATATGCATGTGTAAACAAAGGGACAAACAAAAACTCTTGTGACAGGCCCTCTGAAAGATTGATGGTGTTGACACTGCAAAAGCTTGAGAGATTTCAATATATAACTTACGACTTTCTCATTGTCTACTATCAAGTTTGAACTTATGTGAAACCCCAGTGAAAGGCCTATTTAGAATAAACAAAATTGCTGTTCTTTTGGATTCAGATTTTTTGTTGTTGTGCCTTCAAGTCATTTGCTAATTATGGTGACCCTAATGTGAATCTATGCGGACATTTTCTTGGCGAGATTTATTCTAAGAGTTCACATTATGGTCACCATAATTCAGAAATTATTTAGGTTGACTATCTCTTATAAAAATGTTAAGTGTTTTGGATTTGATCTTTTTAAAAATACATATATTTATGAAAACAAAAATTAGGAATGCTGGGTATCCCAAGGGATGCGCAATCTGTCTCCATTAATTGTAATGCTATTTTGCTTCCAAAGTAGGAAGGAGAGTGGGTGGGCTGCAGTTGGTTGAATAAACGGGTCTGCGCTAGTTGGCACTGACAGTTGGATTAGGCCAAATGTCACCATCTGCCACATGGCCTAGATCCCAGGTGTTATCACACATAGGCCTATTTTCCTTCCAATTTACCACACACCCCTTAAAGATCGTGTAAAGGGGGGGTGGGGTTGTGCTGTCGAAGGCCTTCGTGGCTGTAATCACTGGATTGCTGTGAGTTTTCCAGGTTGTATGGCCATGTTCCAGAAGCATTCTCTCCTGACTTTTCATCCACAACTATGGCAGGCATCCTCAAGAAACTAGGGCGGTGGGGTTTATATATCTGTGGAATGTTCAGGGTGGGAAAAAGAACTTTTGTCTGCCTGAGGCAAGTGTGAATGTTGCAATTGGCCAGCTTGACTAGCCTTGCAGCCAGGCTTTAAACTGCAAGGCTATTTAATGCTAATCAAGCTGGCCAATTGCAACATTCACATTTGCCTCAGGCAGAATGTGTTTTTTCCCTTCTGTATGTTGAAAGCCACTTAGCAAAGGTGGCACAGGCTGACTACCGCTTATCTGAAATACTTGGGAATAGAAGTGTTTTGAATTTCCAGTATCTGTATTTGCATACATTTACATAACACAAAATCCTGGAGATGGGACCTGAAATTCATTGTTTCATATATACTGTACATAGCCTGAAGGTGATTTTAAACTCAAGTTTGTGCATGAAACAAAAGTGGCGTATCTATACTCGAACAGATACTTTGGCACTACTGTAGCTACTATGTTTCTATGCTAAGGCATCATGGGAATTGTAGTTTATCAATGTCTTTAGCCTCTGTCAAAGTGTGTTGATGCCTTACCAAGTCACAACACCCATGATTCCATAGCATTAAAGTGTGAAACTTCATTCATTCTACTATGTAGATCAGGCATGGGCCAACTTGGGCCCTCCTGGTATTTTGGACTTCAACTCCCATCATTCCTAACAGCCGGTAGGCTGTTAGGAATGATGGGAGTTAAAGTCCAAAATACCCGGAGGGCCCAAGTTGGCCCATGCTTGATCTACACAGTAGAATGAATGAAGTTTAGCAATACTTTTAACTGCCAGGGCTCAATGCTAGGGAATTCTGGGAGTTGTCATTTAGTCCTACCGGCTGTTAGGAATGATGGGAGTTGAAGTCCAAAATACCCGGAGGGCCCAAGTTGGCCCATGCTTGATCTACACAGTAGAATGAATGAAGTCTAGCAATACTTTTAACTGCCAGGGCTCAATGCTAGGGATTTCTGGGAGTTGTAGTTTAGTCCTACCGTCTGTTAGGAATGATGGGAGTTGAAGTCCAAAATACCTGGAGGGCCCAAGTTGGCCCATGCTTGATCTACACAGTAGAATGAATGAATGAAGTTTAGCAATACTTTGCCAGGGCTCAATGCTAGGGAATTCTGGGAGTTGTAGTTTAGTCCTACCGGCTGTTAGGAATGATGGGAGTTGAAGTCCAAAATACCCGGAGGGCCCAAGTTGGCCCATGCTTGATCTACACAGTAGAATGAATGAAGTTTAGCAATACTTTTAACTGCCAGGGCTCAATGCTAGGGAATTCTGGGAGTTGTAGTTTAGTCCTACCGGCTGTTAGGAATGATGGGAGTTGAAGTCCAAAATACCCGGAGGGCCCAAGTTGGCCCATGCTTGATCTACACAGTAGAATGAATGAAGTCTAGCAATACCTTTAACTGCCAGGGCTCAATGCTAGGGATTTCTGGGAGTTGTAGTTTAGTCCTACCGTCTGTTAGGAATGATGGGAGTTGAAGTCCAAAATACCTGGAGGGCCCAAGTTGGCCCATGCTTGATCTACACAGTAGAATGAATGAATGAAGTTTAGCAATACTTTGCCAGGGCTCAATGCTAGGGAATTCTGGGAGTTGTAGTTTAGTCGTACCGGCTGTTAGGAATGATGGGAGTTGAAGTCCAAAATACCCGGAGGGCCCAAGTTGGCCCATGCTTGATCTACATAGTAGAATGAATGAAGTTTAGGGGTGAATGCTTTGGAATTCTGGGAGTTGTAGTTTAGTCCTTTGTCAAATAGCATTGATGCCTCACCAAGCTACATACAGGCAGCTTCACAGCATTGAGCCAAGGCAGTTAAAGTGGTGTCAAACTGCATCAGTCCTACAATGTACTACTTCATTACATTGGGTCCCCAGATGTTTTGGCCTACAACTCCCAGAAATCCCAGCCAGTTTACCAGCTGTTAGGATTTCTGGAGTTGATGGCCAAAACAGGTTGAGAACCACTGCACTAGAGCAGTGTTTCCCAACCAGTGTGCTGGGGCACACTAGTGTGCCGGGAGTGATCATCAGGTGTGCCGTGGGAAATTGGCACTCGTCCCCCTCCTAGCAGCTCTTTCTACCTCTTTCCCTACCCAAAGATCCTCCCCGAGGCAAAGGAAGGGCTCCGCCGAATGCCAGGGCCAGGCCTGCCTTGAGGAAGCCTTCAGGAGCCTCGACTCAGTATGGCTCCAGCTCCCGCTCAGGGCTGCTTCAGCCTCCTGATGCTCCCAGGTTCGCTCACTGCCCAATTCACCGACATGGTGAAATTTCACAAGGGTCTGGAGAACAAGCCCTATGACGGGTGCTCACACTTTTTCAGCATGTGAGCTACTCTTAAAGCAGCCAAGTCCAAAAGATCTACCTGCGGCCACCGCCGCGTGCTCTTGCCACCGCGGGTGCTCCTGCTGTTTTCCGCCCCCGCAGAGCTTCCGCCTGCGGGCCATTGCAGGAAGGAGAAAGCACGAGGCGGGGCATCCAGAGGGAGTGCTCTGCTCTGCCTGTCTCGCCGGCAACAGAGGCTGCACAGCTCCTTCTGGACTAGAGAGAGGCAGGGTGCTCCCTCCAGAGGCCCCGCCTCGTGCTTCCTTTTTCCTGCAATGCCCCGCAGGCGAAACAAGCACCGCGAGAGCGGAAGCCAGCAGCAGGAGCGTGCGTGCGTGCAGGGTGTGCGCGCGCATTGTAGGAGTGCCCCATCCGGCTGGTGAGGCCCGAAGATCACCTGGAAGAGGGCCGAAGATCTACTAGTAGCTCCCGAGCTACCTAATGAGCACCCCTGCCCTATGAGGAGCGGCATGTTTAGCCTGTAGAACAGTGTTTCCCAACCAGTGTGCCGTGAGAGATCAGCAGGTGTGCCGTGGGAAATTGGCACTTTTCCCCCTCCTAGCAGCTTTTTCTCCCTCTTTCCCTCCCCAAAGATCCTCCCCGAGACAAAGGAAGGGCTCCGCCGAATGCAGGAAGCTCCATGTCGGTGAATTGGGCAGTGAGCAAACCTGGGAGCATCGGGAGGCTGAAGCATTCACAGGTTTCCAAAAAACAAATTGAGCCTCTCCACTTGGAAATGTTTGATTTCTTTTACTATTTTACTGGATTTTTCAAGAGTCCCCCCCAAGGAACTGTTTATAACAGCTTCATGACATCCATAGTTATCTGGAAGCAAGTTTCACTCAAGGTGAAATTTCACAAGGGTCTGGAGAACAAGCCCTATGAGGAGCGGCTTGAAGAGCTGGGCATGTTTAGCCTGAAGAAGAGAAGGCTGAGAGAAGACATGATAGCCATGTATAAATATGTGAGAGGAAGTCATATCTATGTTGTGTTCATCGAAACAGGCCCAGGTTTCACACTGAGCGTATAAATACATTTAAAAACATATTAACTATATGTATTACTGTGTTAGAGTGTCATTTTGTGTCGTTTTGGTTGGTGGTGTGCCCCAGGATTTTGTCAATGTAAACAAAATGTGCTGTGGCTCAAAAAAGGTTGGGAAAGACTGCACTAGAGAAGGAATCCACTTTAAATCCTGCAGAATTCTGGGTTTTGTAGTTGTAGTTGAGGCTGTCAAAGGCTCCTCCCTAAACTACAAACCCCAGAATTTTGCATTGAGGATCTGTAGTGTGGTGAGGCCCTAAAAGCATCGGTTTGACAGGCTCCAAATATATATATATATATATTTAGGAAAGAGCAGAGAAGCAAAGAAGGAGGCAGGAGAGTCAATGAAGCAGAGAGGGGCGGGGGGGGGGGGGGGAGTTCCTTGCAAGGAAAAGAAAGGCTGCGTGAAGTCACAATCGCCGGATTCCCATTGGAACCTTCTACCTGGAGCCTACCGCGGCAGCTGCCCCGTGCGCATGCGCGGCTTCCCGGGGAATGGCCGGAGGGCGCACGTGACCAGGCCAGGGGAAAGGTGGGGGCCGCCAGTGGAGGGAGCCGGCGCTCTCGCCGCCGCCGCCGCTCTGCGTCTCTCTCTCTCTCTCTCTCTCTCTCTCTCTGAGTGTGTCTCTCTTGTGGGCCCGTCCGGCGGCTCAGAGAGGGGAGGGGGCGGGGAGGCGGATCCATCATGGCGTCTATGCAGGTGAGCAGCCTCCGGCGGCGAGCGTACAAACGTCCTTTTCCTCCCCAGGTGGCCCTTCAGGGTTGGGAGGGAACGCCGTGAGGAGAACTTCTCCTAGCCATCATCTCTTCCTTCCCCCCCCTCCTCCTCCCATTCTTGGTCCCTTCCTCCTCGAGTCGGATGAGGTGGACGATCCCACTTTGCCCTGTTCGAAGGGGGGATAGAGAATTCGCTTTAAAGAACCCCCTTTAGTCTCCCCCTTTTTCTCCTTTTTGGTCCCTTCCTCCTTCAAGCAAACGAGGCGGACGGTCCCACTTTCCCCTTCTTTGGGGGGGGGGGGAGGCTCTCTCCAGGTGGAGCGGGGAGAACAGGTGCTGCCTTTGGGGAAGGGCCTGCTGGGTTGTGGTGACGGGTCCCTGCCTCGCCTCGCCTCCGCTCTGGGCGTTTTCTCCACACTGAAACAGCCCACGTCGGGCTCTTAGGGAAAGAGAAAGAGAAGGGGGGAAAAAGTGAGAGTTTGGGTTGAAAGGACGAGGCGGAAGCGGGCTCACTCCCAAGCCAGGAAGTGTGGAAAGTCATCTCGGCGTCCTTCTCCTCCCATTCCTTTCAATACACCCATTAGTCATGGCACTGTGTATTTCCTGAGAGGAGGAGTGGCCCCAGCACCGCCAGGGACCAAGCTTTTGGGCTTGGGTTTGCTCTCACCTGCTGCCTACTGGTCTTCTAGTGCTTTTGAGCCCTTGGAGGTGACAGGATTGGTCAACAAGGGCTTCTTACACCATTGAAGGCTGGCATGGGCGAACTTGGGCCTTCCAGGTGTTTTGGACTTCCACTCCCACCATTCCTAACAGCCTCAGGCCCTTTCCTTTTCCTGAGGCTTTTAGGAATTGTGGGAGTTGATGTCCAAACCAAAGAAAAGGGTGGGGTGTTCTCCTCGAAAGTAAATATAAGAAGGCAGGGAACGCCTTCATATGCAAGTTCAATTATTTATTCGTAATCATCAAAATTAAAGTGGAATCAAAGTGGATATGCTGAAGGTGAATCCGTCGAAGACGGAGATCCTGTGGCCCGGTCGCCCTGGGCTGGGTGGGTGTCGGTTGCCTGCCCTGGATGGCGAGCAGCTTAGCCCGTCATCTTCGGTTAAGAGCTTAGGTGTTCAGTTGGACTCCCTGCTGACCATGGAGTCCCAGGTCTCTGCGGTCAGCAGGGTGTCCTTCTTTCACCTACGACGGGCTAGGCGACTGGCACCCTACCTGTCCAGGACCGACCTGGTGACGGTAATCCAAGCGACGGTCATCTCGAGACTGGACTACTGTAACGCCCTCTACGTTGGCCTTCCCTTGTCGACAATTCGGAAACTCAAGCTAGTGCAGAACGCCGCTGCTCGCTTGCTGACGGGTTCGCCGGTGAGGGAGCACATCACGCCCATTCTTCGGCAGCCGCACGGGCTTCCCCTCGAGTACCGACTCGCCTTCAAGGTGTTGGGACTGACCTTTAAGGCCTTACACGGCCTAGGGCCTGCGTACCTGAGGGACCGCCTTACCCCGTACTTACCCCCGAGATCACTGCGGTCAGACGAACAGAATCTGCTGACGGTACCATCAGTCCGTTCATGCCACCTATCTGTAACTAGACAGAGAGCCTTCTCTGCAGTGGCCCCAGTATTGTGGAACTCTTTGTATTGTGGAACTCAGTGCCCGAGCCATCTCAGAGCTGGCTCCATTCAGAAGG
Source organism: Anolis apletophallus (assembly GCA_030556195.1). Lineage (NCBI taxonomy): Eukaryota > Metazoa > Chordata > Lepidosauria > Squamata > Anolidae > Anolis > Anolis apletophallus. Next base: position 103,390,737 of record JARBWK010000007.1, on the reverse strand, counting down.
GCTTGTAAGACCGCCCTCTTTGGACTAGCCTTTAATTAGGCATAGAAGGACTGTGTCTCTAGAACTATGTATGTCACCCTGCACCTCGAAATGTGTCAATTTGTGTTTTTAATGTGTTTTATGCTTTTATTGTAGGGCCCCATGTCTGTGACATGATGCCCACTTACATCATGTTGTTATCCGCCCCGAGCCTGCGGGGAGGAGCGGAATACAAGATTGAAGAAATAAATAAATAAATGTAGGTAAAAAGAGATCCAGCTTCCAATCACAAAATCCCAAATTGGTAAATCAATAAATGCGGATAATACAGATATAGGTTTGTAATCCGGGGTGGAAAGGAAGGGTGTGGGTCGACGGTCAAAGTAAGGCCTCGCCGTTTCGCCTAATGAGGCTTCATCTGGACCCGATAGATATTGATACCCACATATAAAAAGCAATTCCACTGGTCCGGTAAATCTAATAAACAAATATATCATCAATATAACATAAGTATAACAGTATACATATATACGTTCCACAATGGAGAACATAACCCAAAGGACACCCGGCTGTAAAAAGAATACATACCACTATTCAACCATAAATCATAAATTCGTTATCATGGTGGACGCAGCCACCGGCGTATCCAAACACCCGGACCTTGAAGCCTAGGCAGAAGCCGATTTAAATGTAAAAGACGCATCAGGTGAGACATCATTAATTAACAAAGGTGGTTACATTAAAATCTCATTAAGGGTTAAACGGTCGTTAAGTCGGTGCAGAGGGCCGTAATCCAGAAGCATTCTCGTCTGCGGAGCATTAATTTAATGTCCTGGTGTGGTTGAGGAGCGATCCGTTCAAGAACTACTACTTTGAAGTTGTCGAAGTTGTGGAGTCGTTTAAAGTGACTATACAAAGCAGATGATTCATTGCCAGTCCTGAATCTCAAACGGTGTGAAGGGGCCTGAGGCTGTTATGAATTGTGGGAGTTGATGTCCAAAACACCTGGAGGGCCCAAGTTTGCCCGTGTCTGATCTACACTACAGAAACCATGCGTTTTTGCACCACTTAAGTGCCTGAAGGGGAAAATGAAGGGGCCTGAGGCTGTTAGGTATTGTGGGAGTTGAAGTCCAAAACACCTGGAGGGCCCAAGTTTGCCCATGTCTGATGTACACTACAGAAACCATGCGTTTTTGCACCACTTAAGTGCCTGAAGGGGAAAATGAAGGGGCCTGAGGCTGTTAGGAATTGTAGGAGTTGATGTCCAAACACCTGGAAGGCCCAAGTTTGCCCGTGTCAAATCTACACTACAGAAACCATGCGTTTTTGCACCACTTAAGAGCCTGAAGGGGGAAATGAAGGGGCCCGAAGCTGTTAGGAATTGTGGGAGTTGATGTCCAAAACACCTGGAGGGCCCAAGTTTGCCCATGTCTGATCTACACTACAGAAACCATGCGTTTTTGCACCACTTAAGAGCCTGAAGGGGGAAATGAAGGGGCCCGAGGCTGTTAGGAATTGTGGGAGTTGATGTCCAAACACCTGGAGGGCCCAAGTTTGCCCATGTCTGATCTACACTACAGAAACCATGCGTTTTTGCACCACTTAAGTGCCTGAAGGGGAAAATGAAGGGGCCTGAGGCTGTTAGGAATTGTGGGAGTTGAAGTCCAAAACAACTGCGCCCGTACCTTGGGAAGTCTGATCTGGCTACGGTCGTCCACACTCTGGTCACATCCCGAATAGATTACTGCAACGCACTCTACGTGGGACTGCCTTTGAAGACAGTTCGGAAATTGCAATTAGTCCAGTGGGCGGCAGCCAGATTACTAACGGGAGCTACATACAGGGAGCATACCACCCCCCTTTTGTGTCAACTCCACTGGCTGCCTGTCCAATTCCGAGCTCAATTCAAAGTGCTGGTTTTGACCTTTAAAGCTCTATGCAGTTCTGCCCAGCTTACTTGTTCGAACGCATCAGCCGCTACATCCCACCTCGTAATCTAAGATCATCCGGGGAGGCCCTGCTCTCGCTCCTGCCTACTTCTCAAATGTGGCTGGTGGGGACGAGGGATAGGGCCTTCTTGGTGGTGGCCCCCTGCCTGTGGAATGCGCTCCCTATCGATGTACGATCCACCTCATCCCTCCTGGCGATCAGGAAAAAAGTAAAATCCTGGCTGTGGGACCAGGCGTTTGCACACCAGCACAAGGCAGCACTTTAGATGGGATTTTAATGGAAAGTGGATGAATAGGGCCAATGCTTTTATGGACAGAACATTGTTTTAATCTGGAATGAATGCGCATGATGTTTAGGTAATTGTGTTTTAATGTATTTTAATGTATTTTAATTGTTGAAGGGTTCTGGGGTCTTATATTGTTACTGTGTGGGCATCGAATTGCGCCTTGAGCCGCTCTGAGTCCCCCCTCGGGGGTTGAGAAGAGCGGGGTAAAATCCTGAAATAAATAAATAATAAATAAACTGGAGCGCCAAAGTTTGTCGATGCCTGCATTAGTGGGACAGAGTTTTCATAGTCCAGCCAAGCTGAAACCTATCCAGCCCCACAAGGCCTTCATCTTGCCTTTCCTGTTGCTATCATAGGATGGCCGCAGACCTCCCACAGTGCTCCATGCCATTGCAGGATGCCTTTGCAGACATCAGCAAAGTTACCCGGTAATAATCATCATCATCATCTTTATTTATAACCCGTCACCACCTCCCCAAAGGGGACTCGGGGCAGCTAACATGAGGCCAAGCCCAAAAACAATACAACACAATTGAACATAAAACAGCAAAGAAAAAAACCATCATAACAAAGTAAACCTCCAAGCTTAGGCATGGGCAAACATTGGCCCTCCAGGTGTTTTGGGCTTCAACTCCCACAATTCCTAACAGGCCCAGGCCCCTTCCTTAAGTGACGGTTAGGAATGGTGGAAGTCCAAAACACCTAGAAGGCCAAAGTTTGCCCATGCCTAATTTAAGATGGCCATATTGTCCAGCCATTGTTTACTTCTAATGTGCCAAGGACCACATATTTGTGCTTACTAGGCACATCAACCCTGCAGATTTAGTGCCGGTGGGAGTTGAAATCCAAAACACCTGGAAGGCCCAAGTTTGCCCATGCCTAATTTAAGATGACCATATTGATCAGCTATTGTTTACTTTTAATGTGCCAAGGACCACGTATTTGTGCTTGCTAGGCACATCAACCTTGCAGATTTAGTGCCAGTGGAAGTCCAAAATACCTGGAGGGCCCAAGTTTGCCCATGCCTAATTTAAGATGACCATATTGATCAGCTATTGTTTACTTTTAATGTGCCAAGGACCACGTATTTGTGCTTGCTAGGCACATCAACCCTGCAGATTTAGTGCTGGTGGGAGTTGAAGTCCAAAACACCTGGAGGGCCCAAGTTTGCCCATGCCTGATTTAAGATGATCATATAGATCAGCTATTGTTTACTTTTAATGTGCCAAGGACCAAGTATTTGTGCTTACTAGGCACATCAACCTTGCAGATTTAATGCAATTTTTTTAAAAAATATTTTTATTAAATGATTTTCAAAATAAATATATATAAAATGAAACAGGGAAAATAAAGAAAATAAGACTAAAGAAAATAAAGCAGGAGAAGAAGACATTGACAAATAACAATTAGAAATTTAAGCTGATGGGACAAAGAAGAAATACATTTAACAGACTTAGATGAAGACACAAATAAGAAGATTGGGAAGCCAAGACCCTCCTTTTTATCCCTTCTTTTTTTCCTTTTTCCTTTCTATTTCCATACTCCCACTACCTTCTTCCAATAGAGACCTTTCCACCCAGTCCATCCCAACCCCCCCAGGTTTCCCCAACCCTGCAGATTTAGTGCAGTTTTAACTGCCATGGCTCAATGCTATGAAATCCTGGGACTTGTCGTTTCCCGAGGTTTTATTTATTTATTTTGCATATTTGTATCCCGTCCTTCTCACCCCCCCCCCCAGAGGGGGACTCAGGGTGGCTTCACAATATGCATTCATTCAGTGCCGACAACAGTAATAAATGATAAAAGCAATTAAAACAATTTATTAATGATTTAAAATTAGTAAAACATTGTTTAAATCATGCAGGTTTGAAATCATAGTCCAGGCCAGTCCGTTGTCATTTACACAAATTGGGTCTCTTTCTAAATTGCTGCCTCTACTGTTTGAAGGCTTGGTCCCATAGCCAGGTTTTGAGTTACATTCTAAAGGATAAGAGCCTTTTAAGTCTGAGCCTTCCCTGCTTTTTTGTGTGTGTCAGGAGTGACTTGAGTCGCTTCTGGTGTGAGAATTGGCCACCTGCAAGGACGTTGCCCAGGAAATGCCCAGATGTTTTACCATCCTGTGGAACGCTTCTCTCATGTCCTCACATGAGAAGCTGGAGCTGACAGATGGAAGCTCACTCCACTCCCTGGTTCAAACTATCTTCCCTGCTAACAGAGTGCTGGTGCCAACACCAGAATATAGATCTCCGGGTTCCATAGTCTTGAGCCACAGAGGCTAAAGTGATGTGCTTGAATTCTTACAGCAAGGGTCCTCAAACATTTTAAACATATGGCCAAGTCACAATCCCTCAAACTATTGGAGAGCCAGATATCTTATTTGTAGTGTAAAAAACACTTAAAAACAATACAAAAATTAAAATGAAGAACAATTTTAACAAATATAAACTTATTAGTATTTCAATGGGAAATGTGGGCCTGCTTTTGGCTGATGAGATAGGGCTGTTGTTGTTGTTGTTGTTGTTGTTGTTGTTGTGTGCTTTCAAGTTGCTTAAGACGTAGATTGGCCCTGAGTGAGGGCCGGGTAAATGACCTTGGGGGGCCATATCCGGGCCTTCGTTTGGGGACCCCTGTTTTACAGTATAAACTGCCTGAATTCTACAGTAGACACGCACCCAAAATGTGAGTACAGGCAGTCCCTGAGTTACAAACATCCGACTTACAAATGACTCATAGTTAAGAACAGATGTGAGACAACAGGAAGCGAGAAAAAACTACCCCTTGAAAGAATATTCACTCCTGAAAGAGTTATCATGGGGAAAAGGTGCCTCCACTGAAGTTTTATCACCAATCCTTGTTTCCACAACAAGCCATTTTTTTCAAAATCCAATTATCACAGGGACAGAAAGTGAGGTGAAATCTTCTGAACAGGGGCTCAGAAAGCGAAACAGGGGTGTTAACCCTTTATACATACATACATACATACATACATACATGAATCATAGAGTTGGAAGAGACCTAGTGGGCCATCCAGTCCAACCCCGTGCTAAGAAGCAGGACAATCTCATTCAAAACAACCTCAGATGGCCATCAAACCTCTGCTTAAAAGCCTCCAAAGAAGGAGCCTCCACCACAGAGAGTTCCACTGCTGAAAAGCTCTCACAGTCAGAAGTTCTTCCTAATATTCAGGTGGAATCTCCTTTCCTGTAGTTTGAAGCCATTGTTCCGTGTCCTAGTCTCCAGGGCAGCAGTAAACAATATGTAGATATATATAGAGGGGAGGGGAGAGGGAGAGAGCTGAAGCTACACTTTAAAAAGGAACCTGTTCCAATTTACATACAAATTCAACTTAAAAGCAAACCTACAGAACCTATCTTGTTCATAATTTGGGGACTGCCTGTACTGCCCATCATTTGATTGACAGAAGCAAGGGGATATTTTTGTTCTTTTGTCATGCTTATAAACATTTCAGTAATATCTGGTGGCAGCAGTAGGGTTTCGAGATATTGTATTGATTTTTCAGAAATTATATTTACATTTTCATTTCAAGGGCTTGTTCATAACTCAGGGACTGCCTGTACATACCTGCCATACAGAAATTCAATTTCAGTACCAGAACTTGAGCCAATCTGCTCATATCTCCCTCTCCCCAAAGTCTTCTTGAATTGAGCACAGTCTTGAAATTGGAATCTCCTTCCAGATATCTCATAGGGAAAGGAAAAGAATGTAACTGTACCCCTTTCCAGCCAAGAAAAGAGACTAAATTCAAATATTTCACAAAGCTTCATTTTGGGTCAAAAGTTTAATCTGCAATGTGCAATGAAAGGTCAGGGAACAGCAACAATTCTGTCTTTTGCATGTGCTGCTGGATGATCTAACATTGTATTTGTGCCCATTACAGGGTGCATTTACACTGTAGAATTAATGCAATTTGACAGCACTTTTAAATGTCATGGCTTAGTGCTGTAGAACTCTGTGAGTTCCTGAGCCTTCTCTGCCAAAGAGTGCTGGTGCCTCACCAAAGTACAACTCCCAGGAGTCCTGAATGCTGAGACATGGCAGTTGAAGTGGTATGAAACTGCATGGATTCTACAGTATAAATGCATCTTATGTTTAATTTTGACTTCTGCCTCTGGTCTTCTAAGCCAGTACTTCTTAAGCCATTTATCAGCAAAATGTTTGCTTCCAGTGTATCGGGCTCTAGTACTGTATGTGTGCCCTTGAATTATAGAATCTGCCTTTCTTTTGACTTGTGTTTGACCTGCTGCCTCTGATCTTCTAAGCTAGCACCTCTTAAGCCATTTTATGTGAAAGTGGTCACATCTACACTGTAGAATTAATATAGCAACACCACTTTTAACTGGTATGCCTCAATGCTATGGAATTATGAGAGTTGTAGTTTAGCAAGGCACCAGCCTTATTTGGCAGAGAAGACTAAAGACCTTGTGAAACTACAACACCCAGAATCCCATAGCATTGAGCCATAACAGTTAAAGTGGGATCAAACTGATTTAATTCTACAGTGTGGATTCATCCAGTATTGATCAGCAATTTTTTACTTTGAGTGTGCCAATCATTTGTGCCCAACTTTTCTCTTGGTTTTGTTCTTACATGCTGTTTCTTGTTTTCTAAACCAGTGTTTCTTAAGCTATTTGATATATGTGTGAGTGAGTGTGTGATCATCAATTGTTTATTTCAATGTGCTAGGAACGAGCATTATATTTGTGCCCATTGATTATAGTTGTTTCTTCCTTTCTTGGAAATTCTCCATGGACTGGCAGTGCAGGTCCAGGGACCACTACTTTTGGAAGCACTGTTTTAGAATAGGTATGAGCAGACTTCATACTTTTGAGATTTGTACTTTTTTAAAATAAAAAAAAGACCACAAGCAAGTTATTTCCTCAAGAAGCCATTTTTTCAACATCCGATTATCACAAGGACAGCAAGCGAGGTGAAATCTCAGTGGAGTCAAGTTCAGAATAGTGGGTGGTGAGAGAGACCTTGACTGGAAATGCAAAATGACAGCTCATGGGGGTTTGGTCACTTTCTATCATTTATTGTGCCACGCAGCAGAAGACCTGTGTGTACAAGTATAACTTTATATATTTGTTTTTGTAAGGTCAGGGATTATCAAACAGCCTAACTTCTCTAATGTTGTTAGACAAACCTTTATGGAAGATCTGCTGATCAGTGAGTTATTTTGAATGGGTAGATCATGTTTTACCTCCTGGCTCCCTTCTTCAGCCAAGAATGAGCTTTGAGCTGTCAACATTTTACTTCTCACCTTGGCCAAATCTTGCCTTGATCAAACATCCCTGCAATTTGCTTCCCCTAATAATGTTCTATCAGAGAGAATGCTTGCATTTGTAGATTACTGTATTATGGGAATCATATGTGAAGTGCTGTACTTTTGAAGTAATCTTAGCAGAAAAAACATGAGGGTGGTGGTGTTGATAGTGGTGTAAATATGTCACAGATGTTAAAAGATAGGGTGCAGCCTAATACAAGTTAAACTGAAAAGCAAATAGGAAAAATGGCCCAGCCCAAGCAGCTGGTATCTGCTGTGATTAAACTTTCTGCAAGCTGCTCTCATTTTATATTGGCAGCATACAAGTATTTTTATACTTATTAATGATTTGCTATGTTCTGTAAGCATAATTAAATCACATAAATAGGTGCACATACCTAATACTTCTGAACACAGTAACAGAAGTGTCTGAAACTTCTTTGCCTCCAGTTTGGTTTTATCTTTTTAATATGCTGGCTGATTGATGGTATTTTATGAACTTGCACTGATGCAATAGTAAAATATTCTTTGCATTTGAATACATAAAATATGAAAGTTCTTAGAAGACCATCGAAGGTACATAAGAGTCAAGCACATCCTTTTCTCTCTCTTTTCCCCCACTTTAGTTTTACAGTACAGAATAAGGCTACAATCCTATACACTTGACATCTGTAGACATGTGGAAGTTTGCTCAGTCCCATTGACTTCAAGTCTTTGTTGACACATTGTTGACACATTTGAAATAACTTCAAATATTATAGCAAGGATGTCACAATTATTATACATTTCTTGTTATGAATGCTGTGCTACCCAAGGGATGTATTAAACTTTCAAAGATTATGCTAGGGATTCCTTATTTCCCTAGTTAATTTGATTAGGGAATGTGCTAATACTGTTTATTTCCATCTTACATATCTGTATAGCATTATGGGAAAATCTTGACTTTTGAAATGGAGATTTCAACTGACATTAATAAAGAACTCATAGAATAATATATTCTATATTATATACCGTGCTGGCAGTTTCAAAATAGTATAAACTGATAATACAGTTTAGGATTGAAACATGTCAACATCAGATTCATTCTTGGGAAAAGAAACTAATAATTGTTATATTTATTTGGACCTGTCCAATCAACCTAGTTTTAACTATCGAATCATAGATTTGGAATGGATTGCATATAGGCCAAGTCCCTCCCAAGCAATAATGTACAAGTGTTCTTTGTACTTTCCAGATTTGGTGATATTGGAGAAGGCCTTGCATTATCAGGAAAACGTGGACACTGATAGCTTCAGTAGTGAAGAAGCAAGGCTTCTTTGCTTATATTACTGTCATAGCCTCTGTTGGGTTGAATTCATATTGAGTGTAAGACTTCAGTCTGTGTCGCAGAAATATTCATCTCGCCCTTCCCAATTTTTTACATTTAATTGTGCTACAAATCTAGATAAAATGGATTTAATTAATATGTTGCTCTTTGATGTACACACCACTGTGAATATGCAGCATATTCTTATAGGGCACAAGGGTGAAGGGGGAAAACCAAGGATTTATTGGGTGCTTGGCTTCATGCTATGACATGCCTAAATAGGCTGTGACACAACTCACTGCCTCACATCTGAAATTAACAGAATGTATGTGTTCTATTCTAAATATTGACAGGTCACAATCCTAAAGATTTTTATATAGAAATAATTCTTACTTATTGATGAGTTTAGTTCCTGAGTAAATATGCATACAATTTTGCTTTAATTGTTTTTGCTGGCATTTTTGTTTTTGTTTATACTCCACTATGCAGAATTCTTCATTCTCAGTCTGACCATGTGTGTTGGTGGCTCATATTTCATTGTTTTTGTCTTATGATCATCTAGTATGAGAGAGATCAAGGATAGTGTCTGTTTTCTAAGAAGTTTCCAGCTGCTTTAGGCTTCCTGCACTTTTAAGTAGAGCTGAAACACTTGTGTTTATTAAAATGTTTTGCAGAATAAACACACACAAGGTCTCTGCCTTTCACTACGGGCCTCACTGAATTTAACATTATAGTTTGCATAGTAATCTGTCATGTAGTTGCATACTCCATACTCTCTCCTGAATTTTAGGGCACATTAATTCACATATTAGCTAAACTCAGACATTAACAAACACCCTATCTTTGCGAAAGAAATCTCTTTCTTCCAATTGTACATTATTTTTACCTGGCCCAAGTATTCAACTATTTTATTGGATGTAAATAGGAGAACACCACTGGCATAACATATCCATCTTATGAAAATGAGTTCTATAAATAGCTTCTTGTTGACTTCACCACATTAATTGCATATTCCTTTTCTTGTTTATTTGGAAGTAAGTTCACAGAGTAAGTTCCTTTAAAATGTTTGAAGATATTCACTCTATATTAGTGCATGTTTGTTTTGGCATGAATAGTACTGGGGCAAATGAAAAAAGGGGAATGTGTTACCTGAAATTCTTAGTACTAAGGAGAAGGAAATTGTGTTTATCACTATACAATAAGTTATTTCTAGAAATTGTACTGGCACACAAGATGAAGTGTTTAGAAGTTAATTCAGCTTGTTATATTGTTTTTTAAGCGTTATACATGTTTTTACTGCAATTACTTTGATAATATTGTTTTGTAGCATTTGTATGTACTAATTAGTAACAGTCTAATGAAATATTTTAACATTATCTCCCTTTTCAATTAGAAGAGGCTACAGAAAGAGTTATTGGCATTGCAGAATGACCCACCACCAGGAATGACCTTGAATGAAAAAAGTGTCCAAAATTCAATTACGCAGTGAGTGTTGTCTACATTTTCATAATTTCTAGTTTAGCTAAAATTGAGAATAAGCCTGATAGACTTTTCCCTTTTGGTAACACTGGTTTTTAAATGTAAAACATATGATTTCTGATTTCCACATAGTTTTTTTTTAAGTACAGCACAGTATACTTGTATATAATTGGCATGGGATTTACACATTCTGCACGTGGCCCTGTTTTGTTATTCCCCAAGGCCTTGGATGGCTGCAAATTTATAGAAAAATCTGAACCAATAAATTAAGAATGTTCTTTTATCTAGCTTTGAGCTTTAGGGCCTTCTAGCCTCAAACAGAGTTGCAAAACTCCTAATTAGAATGCATACTATTTTTTGAACAGTTTTTTTTTCTTTTACCCATGAGATACTTAAATAATGTAACTATTGCACTATATTGCTGACATGCTGTTGTTTGTTTCTGTTCATTTTTATTACCTAATTTAAAGGTCACAGGAGACATACTTCCTGGTTCTGATTCACTGAATTAACATCCTAGTTGCAATGCATGGGTGGATGGGTACTGCTGTCAGCTTCAAGTAGTTTACATACAAAGAATGTTCACTTGTAGGCATGATTAAAAGGGGCATCTGCCACATTTATAGACAAGAATAGAGAATAGTTCTGATAGTTTCATTAGTTGTGAGATGTCGCAAAATATCGCCTTACAATAAGCTTCAGCTTCCTTCAAGAAAACTGTATCCTCATTGTTCTTGGTTATTTATTAAAGTGCTCACTATTTTTGTCAAAGCACGACAGAAATGTAATTGCACTTTGCATTCAAAAATATTATTTATAATCTTTTTAAAAAATTAAGTTGCATATACTTTTGAAATTCTGTTTTTCACATTACTATGAGTAAAAACAGACAGACTCCTGAGATATGGTAAAACATTTTTTAGTGCTCTGTACCCATTCGAAGGTTTTTGCCACACAGGAAGCTTTACTTGGATGATGATCATGATCATTTATTTATATTGCGCCATCACTGTACATGGTGCTTTACAAGCGAAAGACCAACAAATTACATTGCAGGCTTGCAATGCAATTAAGATATGACACAAAAGAAAGGAGGTTGCAATGTGGGAAGGGGTTATGCCCAGTAAATACTGCCTCTTCTCTCCCCCCAAGGCCACAGCAATAGCAGTTGGAATGGACGGAGGCCCTTTCATCTGCTTTTGGGCCTTGGTATCATGTAGCTCTGCCTGCTTCTTCTTGTCTCCCTCCAAGGACAGGGCGTTTAACTCCTTACCCTTGGCCAAGCCTCACCAAAATTGGAATCAGAGCCATATCAAAACCACCCATGTTTTCTTCTGTTAATATATTTCGCCTTAGTTTATTTCCTGTCAGCTGTAATGCACTGAGTGAGCATGCTGTAGCAAGTTAGCTATCCCTGCTTAGGGGATAATTCAACTTTAGTCACTGCTGTTGCTTTTTAAAGAATGCTATATTATTCAATTTAAATTGTCGAGTGATGCTTCCAGTCATGTAATAATTTCAGTAAATCCAGTCCTGTCTCCATATGTTAGTTCTGTGCTGTTGCTTTAGCTGGAGAGTAAACAAAAACAAATGGGAATTGGGATCCCTTTTTACCATTTTGTTAAGTCCTTACAAATATACTATGAGTGTAGAACGTGACTCTGAAATGGGTATGCTAGTACTTTTTATTGCTTTATATATTTTGTAGATTTTTGCATTTTTGCTGAATCTTGAGCCGTTTCTGCTACCGGTATTAGATTTCAGGGGACCCATGGATCATTTTTGCATGCCTCCCAAAAACAGACGGGCATCCAAATTGATGTTTTCAGTCTGCAGCTGAAAATGAAACTGGATCCGACCCATTGGTGGCAATGGGGGGGGGGGGTTCACTTTCTCCCATTCCCATAATTTTTAGGGCTATTGGGGTGAAAATTGCCACACTTGGAGGACACATATACCACTGCTGGTCCACCAAGTTTCATAATGTTAGGGTAATCCCCTGATTTTTAGGAATTCCTTTTCTTTCTAGAAATAAAATCTCCTTAAAAATTTCCAAAAAGGTATCCCCAACTTCTCTAAGAGCAGCAGCAGGGCACCATTTCTTCCTGTCAAATGTCAAAGATGCACTTGCACATCACACAGCCCACTATTACACTTTCTTTACTAACATAAAAAAAAACAAAAAAGACAGCAACTTCTTCCAAAGCTTTTGCATTCCTTGTTCTCACAACAGCAGCCCACCATCTACAAGCAAGCAAACCTCTCTGCACATCGCGTGATCCTGAATAGAGCAGAAGGTAGCCACGACCGGCAGCCATGTGGTCTGGCTTGGTTAAAAAAACATGGTGGCAGAGCCCTTACCATTATGGGCATCCAAAAAAACTGAAGGCAAACGGCCAAAACGAATCTGTGCAGAAGTCTAATATTTAGTGTCTAAATGGCTTCATACTAGTCATATAATAACATATTGGTTGCAATAAATGGTCATAATGTAGTTGATAAAAATTTACTAACACAGACTTTGTGGCTGGGCCGCCCGGGGGAGGCGATCCAGCTGCTGACACTTGACGGCGTGGCGCTATGCCCGCAGTCTTCAGTCAAGAGCTTGGGGGTCCGGCTGGACCCTCAGCTGTCTATGGAGGCGCAGGTTGCCTGCGCCTGCAAGACAGCGTTTTACCACCTGCGGCAGGCAAAACGTCTGGCTCCCTATCTCTCCCGCTGCGACCTGGCCATGGTGATCCAAGCCACGGTCATCTCGAGGCTCGATTACTGTAATACGCTGTACATTGGCCTACCCTTGTCGACGATCCGGAAACTTAAGCTAGTGCAGAACGCGGCAGCCCGTCTGCTTCTAGGAGCCACAAGAACGGCTCATATAACACCACTTCTGCGCGAACTGCACTGGCTGCCAGTCGAATTCCGGGTCCTCTTCAAGGTGTTAGTTTTAACTTTCAAGGCCTTATATGGTTTGGGGCCAGTGTATCTGAGGGAGCGGCTTACCCCATATGTGCCCAGTAGATCACTGCGCTCTGAGGGGCTCAACATGTTGGAGGTCCCTGGGATGAAGACATGCAGGCTATCGAGCACGCGACAGAGGGCATTTTCAGTGGCTGCGCTGGCCCTATGGAATTCGCGCCCTGCAGAGACGCGCGCACTGCGGGATCTAATGACCTTCTGAAGGGCCTGTAAGACCTGGTTGTTCAGGCAGGCATTTGGCCCCTGACTGGCATTTGTTACAACCTGCCATTCCGCCGCGCCACTGCCACACTGTCCCAAATGCTATGTGTTCGATTACTGGGGCTTTATAGTGGGGGGGACTTTTAACTTTTTAACTGTTTAACTGTTTTTAGCTGTTTTATAATGTCACTTTTATGTGTTTTAATTGGTTCTGTTTGCGTGCTGTAAACCGCCCTGAGCTTCGGATAGGGCGGTCTATCAAGCCGAAACAATAAATAAATAAATAAAGATAACTGAAAATGTGAAGCTGAAAGAAAATCTTTCACATAAGATAGGAGTTCTGTGATGCTGGCATCAGCGGATCGTAATGTGATCTATAGAATGCACCGTTTATAGACGTGGTGAAGCGATGGTTAAATTTGAAGTATTTACAAACTAGTCAGAGCAAATATCCCACTATTATGGTTATCATATTATTTTACCATCTTCATTCAATGGTAGTGAGAAATAACTAAATAAAGGGAATAACGAATCCTGCAAAGTGTAAGCTAGATCAGTGTTTCCCAACCAGTGTGCCGGGGCACACTAGTGTGCCGTGAGCGATCATCAGGTGTGCCGTGGGAAATTGGAACCTCCAGGAAGGGAGGGGGGAGAGTTTTGTGTGTTGAAGTATAAAAACCCTAAGAAACCTACCTCGATAAAGGCACTCCATGTATGTTCATAGTTGGGCATATTGAGTATTCATGCCAAGTGTGGTCCAGATCCATCATTATTTGAGTCCACAGTGCTCCCTGGATGTAGGTGAACTACAACTTCCAAACTCAAGGTCAATTCCCAAGCAAACCCTTTCAGTACTTTCTGTTGGTAATGAGAGTTCAATAGGCCAAGTTTGGTTCAATTCCATTGTTGCAAGAGTTCAGAATGCTCTTTGTTTGTGTGTTAATTATAAAACCCAGAAACTGTAACTCCCAAATGTCAGGGTCTATTTTCCCCAAACTCCATCTGTGTTCACATTTGGGCATATTGAGTATTCATGCCAAGTTTGGTCCTGATCCACAGTGCTCTCTGGACATAGGTGAACTACAACTCCAAAACCCAAGGTCAATGCCTACCAAACTCTTATAGCATTTTCTCTTGGTTATGTGAGTTCTGTGTGGGAAGTTTGTGTCTTTCTGCCATTCCTGCCAGGATATCTATATTGTGTTCATCAAAACAGGCCCAGGTTTCACACTGAGTGTATAAAATTATTTATTATTTATTTATTTCCACCATTTATACCCCGCTTCTTCTCAACCCCCGAGGGGGGACTGAGAGCGGCCTCACAACGGCAACGGTTCGATGCCACACAATATACATATAATAAAAACAACAGTTAAGATTAAAATACATTAAAATACAACTAGAGTTAAAATACATTAAAATACAATTAACATTACAATGCATCATGAACATTCACCACAGTTAAAACAGTATTCCATCCATCCAGTATTCCATAAATACATTTAAAAACATATTAACTATATGTATTACCGTGTTAGAGTGTCATTTTGGTTGGTGGTGTGCCCGGGATTTTGCAAATGTAAAAAGTGTGCCGCGGCTCAAAAAAGGTTGGGAAACACTGAGCTAGATCTTCTAAAAATAATCTGTTCATTAGATGGATTATTTTGATATGAGAGTATGCCTAGATTTTTTTAAAAAATTACATATTCCATGAGAATAGGTTCTGTCAGTGGCAGCTTTCCAAAATAATCAGGAGGTGGAACTTCATCCATTAATAAAATTAATTAGTAATTGGTGGATATGAATTGCCAGGGGAATCTCAATTTTTTATATTCCACTGACTGGTGTTAGAAACTGCAGAGTATTGATCTGAATTTGCATGTATTTAAGTGTATGTCTAAGATATCAAGTACTATTTATCTGGAAAGAGTCCTTTAGAGCAGTGTTTCTCAACCAGTGTGCCGTGGCACACTAGTGTGCCATGAGCGATCATCAGGTGTGCCGCGAGAAAAGCTCTCTGCCCCCCTTCCTTCCCCCCTCCTCCTGCCGAATTCCTGCTGCTTGGGAGAGGAGGAGGAAGGGACGGGCGGCGGCGAAGAAAAAGAAGAAGGGACTGGGGCACCGCCTCCTTCGGCCGTTTCCCCAACCTGCCTCCAATCTGCCATGACTTCCACCATGACTCTCGCCCCTTGCTTGTTGAAGCCGCGCGGAGGAGCCCCACCTACTGAAGCCCGTCCAGAGCTCATGCTCCTCCTCTGTGAGAGAGCTGAATGAGGGAGGGGGCATGACGCAGCCTGGCTCCGCCCCCTTCCCCTGGCTTCAACACTCCCACAGCTTCGCCAGCCTTGAGGGGGGCAGTGCCAAGCCAGCGGTGGCAGAGCCAGCACAATGCTGGCTTGCCCCCTCAAAGCTGGCAAAGCTGTGGGAGAACTGAAGCCGGGGGAAGGGGCGGGGCATGGCACGGCCTGTCTCCGCCCCCTCCCCCGGCTTCAGCTCTCCCACAGTTTTGCCAGCCTTGAGGCGGCAATGCCAAGCCAGCGGGGGCAGAGCCAGCACCATGCTGGCTTGGCACTGCCCCTCAAGGCTGGCGGCTGTGGGAAAACTGAAGCCGGGGGAAGGGGGCGGGGCACGGTGTGGCCTGGCTCCTCCCCTGGCTTCGGCACTCGCAGCAGCTGCTCCCAGCAGGTTACCATCCCCCAGCCATTCTTTACTGTGTTACAGTGTCATTTTGTGTCATTTTGGTTGGTGGTGTGCCCCCGGATTTTTTTAATGTTAAAAGTGTGCCGTTGCTCAAAAAAGGTTGAGAAACACTGCTTTAGAGTCTAAAGTTTAGACATAGTAAATTTTCATTTAATGCTAAAATTCTCTTTTAAATTGAAGGTTTTTAGATCTGCATTTTCATTGCCATTTTTAACCTAAATCTTAAACTTCATTAGACATGTCTTGCTAATAATAATAATAATAATAATAATAATAATAAGAATCTTTATTTATACCCCGCCACCATCTCCCCAATGGGGACTTGGAGCGGCTTACATGAGGCCAGGCCCAAACAACAAATTACAATAAAATAAAATCAAAAACATCAACTACAACACAATTAAAACATAAGCATATACAGTAAATAAATGCAATGTGCAAATACAATATCAAAAAACACAAATGACAAATGATTGTTTCTGTTAAGGGAAGATAGTAATACCTCTTTTATGTTTTATTCTTGAAGGTGGATTGTAGACATGGAAGGTGCTCCTGGAACACTATATGAAGGGGAGAAATTTCAGCTGCTGTTTAAATTCAGTAGTCGCTATCCATTTGACTCTCCTCAGGTAATATATGTAATCATACTTCTGGTTTAAATAAAAAAAGGACTTTGATATATATTGAATCTAGATATAGAAGTACAAATTGCCTTTTTATTCAAAAGAAGGAACAATGCTTTAAAAATAAATCAAACACCTACTGTATTTACTTGAATCTAATGCTCACATTTCTTGGCTAAATGTGCTCTCAAATTGTAAGGTGCACATTAGATTCATGCCATACAGTAATTTTAGTGCTGAGTCAAAGCCACAGGGAAAGCTGCTTGAGGAGTTGCACCTGGAACTCCTATTTGAGGGACGTCATCTCTCATTTAATTGCCATGGCTCAATGCTGTGCAATCCTGGAATTTGTAGTTTGGTTTCTTTGGCAGAAAATGCTCAGGGCCTTATCATTCTACTGTAGATATCTTTTAGAGGACAAGTGCCACAGTGTGACTCTCATAGTTGCAAAATTCCTTGCAGTGGCAACAAAGCTGAGAAAGCAACTAACCACCAATAGGGGTATTACTTGAAACCATGTAGATGTATCTTTTTTTAAAAAAAATTTTAAAATACATTTTATTCACACACATAAAATACACAACACAAGGTATACACACATACATAAAAGGGGGTAGGGATAGGGGGACCTTAAAAACAGATTACCACAGGATTACATACTCAACATAGATGTTGACTTCACATCTCTAGTTACATAAAATAAGTCTAGATCTGATCTATTTCCCTTTTTTCCCTTTTTGGGATCAATTTTTAACCTTTCCAGCCTATCGGCTCTTGTTCTTTTTCTTCTTTATATATTCGATGAGGGGTTGCCACACCTGTAAAAACTTCTTTGTAGAGCTATCTCGAAGGAGCTGGGTAAGTTTATCCATTTCCATAACTTCATAGACTTTATTTAGCCATTCCTCCTCGTCAGGGACTTCTGGTGATCTCCAATGTCTTGCCAGGGTGATTTGGGCCGCCGTGGTCAAATAAGTCAATAATTTTTCGGCATCTTTCTTCACTTCTTGGCCTGTAATATTTAATAAATATAGTTCTGGTTTCCCCCCCCCCCCTTCCCTTCAGGTTCACTATTTCTGAGACCACTTTATGAATCATGTTCCAATAGCATCCTACCACTTTGCATGTCCACATTTGGTGATAATAGGTCCCTTTTTCATTGTTGCATTTCCAGCAACGGTTGTTACCACTTTTATTTATTTTTTCCAATTGGCTGGGGGTCAGGTACCATCTATATATTGTTTTGTATGTATTTTCCTTAATACAATATGCATAGGAATAGTTCTGTTTTACTTTCCAAATTTTGTCCCAGTCCTCTTGGGAGATTTTGTGGCCAATATTAATTTCCCATTTTGCCTTGTATTCTTCCTCCGGCTTGCTTTCTCTCTCCCCTTCCAACAGGAGCTTATATAATACCCTCACTGTTTTCTTGTCTGACTGAAGCCATAGCTTTTCCCCTCTGGTTGGCGTCCAATCCCACCCAATTTTTTTCGTCTACTTTAAACCTTTGTTCCAATTGATTGTATTGGAACCAATTTAAATTTAAATTAAGGGCGTGAAGTTCTTCTCGATTTTTAAGGGTTATATTTCCTCCGGATTTTTTTAACAAGTCCTTGTATTTCGGCCAGTTGCCGTTTTCTAAATTTTTCACCTGGAAAGCCTCCAGGGGGGATACCCATAGCGGTACTTTATTGCAAAGGTGTTTTCTTGTCCTATTCCAGATTCTGAGAAGCGTAGTTCTTATGACATGATTATTAAAGCCACTGTCCTGCTTAATCTTGTTATACATTAAGTAGCTGTGCCAGCCAAATTTTTTCCCGGCACCCTCTAGACTTAATACTTCTCTGTTTTCTAGTTTGATCCAGTCTTTTAAACTTTCTAGACAATTGGCTTCATAATATCTAATTAGATTGGGGACTCCTAGGCCTCCGTTACAGGGTCTCTCTTGCATATAGGCCTTCTTGATTCTGGCCTTACGGCCTTGCCATATAAATTTTGAGATCTCATTTTGCCATTTTTTTAAGATATATTCATTTTTAAGATCGGAAGAATTTGAAACAAAAAAGTTGACTTTAGGGAAGATCATCATTTTTATCGTAGAGATCCTACCAAGTAGGGAGAGTTTTAGGTTTTTCCATTTATCGAGATCCATCTTTATTCCCTTCCATGTATTCTCGTAGTTGTTTTTTATTAGTTGGCCATTATTGGGTGTCAGGTTTACTCCCAGATACTTTATTTTTTTTACTACTTCCATTCCTGATATCTCTGCTAACACCTTTTTTTCCTTATCCGTGATATTTTTTGTAAGAATTTTTGATTTACTCCTATTTAATTTAAAGCCCGACACCTCCCCAAATTCTTCAATTTTTTGCAACCAGGGTTTCAGATTTTCTATTGGGTTCTCTATAATTCCTACCACATCGTCTGCGAAGGCCATGATTTTATAGGATTCCTTCCCCACCCTCAAACCTTTGATATTTTTGTCTTGTAGAATGTTTTTCAATAGGATTTCGAGGACGAAGTTAAAGATGAGGGGAGAGAGAGGGCAGCCCTGCCTGGTTCCTCTCTGGATCTCTATGTTTTCTGATTTTAGTCCGTTGACAATGATGGCAGCCCTTTGATTTTTGTATATGCCCATAACGGCATTATTGAAGTGGAAGCCCATATCAAGTTCCCTAAATAGAATCTCTATTGTATCCCAGCTAATCTGGTCAAAGGCCTTTTCTGCGTCTATAAACGTCAGAGCCACCTTTTCCCCAATCTGTTTGTCTAGATATTCCAAAGCATTTATTATAATCCTGATGTTTTTTTTCATTTGTCTCCAGGGAAGAAATCCCGTTTGATTTTGACAGATCCATTTGTTGAGGAATATCTTGAATCTATTAGCCAGGATATTAGAGAAAATCTTGTAATCAAGATTTAAGAGGAAAATTGGCCTATAGTTCTCCAAAAGTTCTAAGTTCTTTCCTTCCTTTGGGAATATTGTTATATTTGCCATTTTCCAACTATCCGGCATATTTCCCGTCTGGAGTATATTGTTCATAACTTTCGCTAGATAAGGGGTAATTTCCTCCTTCATTTTTTATAGTAGCTTTCCGTTAGGCCATCTGGGCCTTCCCTGTTTTTAGGTTCCCAATTGCTGTCAAGATTTCTTTTTCAGTAACTAAGCCATTAAGGGATTCCCTATCTTCCTCTGATATTTTTTCCTTTATTTGGCTACTAACATATTTTTGGATATTGTCCTTGTTTAGATTTCTAGATTTGTATAATTCTTGGTAGAAGTTTCTAAACTCTTTTCTAATTTCCTTATCCTTTGTGATCTCCCTTCCTTCCTTATTTTGTTAACCAGGTTACTTTGGGTTTTTTTCCTGAACTGAAACGCCAGCCATTTCCCTGGCTTGTTGGCATTTTCAAAGTTTTTTTGTTTTAAAAATTTCATCTTTTTCTCTATTTGGTCCAGCATTAACGAATTAATTTGTTTTCTTATCAAGTGTGTTTTGGAATCAAGCACTTTATCTCTAGGGTATTTTCTTAAGTCCGCTTCTGCCTTTTCTAGTTCTTTTTGAAGGGATTTCAGTTCTTTTTCTCTTTCTCTTTTCATCTGGCCATATTGTGCAATAAAGTAACCCCGCATCACGGCTTTACTTGCGTCCCAGATACTTGTTATACTGGTGTCCGCTTGGTCATTTAATTCGAAGTACTCTTTGAGTAGGTTTTTATTTTTTTGTATTTGATCTTCGTTTCTTAATAGCCCCTCATTCAGCCTCCAATTAAATTCTCTTGGGCCTGGATTAACTGTGAGCTCTATAGCGGCGTGGTCCGAGATTATTCTGGGGAGAATTTTGGCCTTTTGGCTATGTAAAATTATATTTTTTTGACCCCCAAATCATATCTATCCTTGACCAAGTTTTTCTTCTCCCTGAAAAATAAGTATAGTCTCTACCATCCGTGTTGTGAAACCGCCAAGCATCTTTTAAATCAAATCTCTCTGCTAAATTAAAGAAAGCCCTTGGGAGTTTGCTTGTCACTCTTTTGTTTTTTACATTATTGTAATTTTTATCCAAAGATGCATTTATGATTCCATTAAAGTCCCCTAACAGGATATGCCCTTCACAATCCACAGTAGAGATTTTTTCATTTAAACCATCAAAAAAATTCGATTTCGCCCCATTTGGAGCATATATGCATATTATCAACACTTTTTTCCCCCTTAGCTCAATAGACACTGCCACCATCCTCCCCTCATTGTCTTTAAATTCCAGGTTAGGCTTTAGTTCCTGTTTAATATATAGGGCAACCCCTCTCTGTTTTTTTTCAATAGCGGACGAGTGTAGCACCCATGGGTCCGCTCGGGCAACGGGGGAGGGGTAATGCACCAGGGGTCCCGTTGGCATTGGGACCCGCACAGGCTGAAAGGGATTCGGAGGATGAGTTGGAAGGCCCAGAGCAAGATTGGTCAGCGGTGCCTTTGCCCAGTCCACCGCCAGAGAGTTTAGCCTGGGATTTCGAATGGGAGCATTCTCCCGGGAAGGAGCGGACCAGGTGGAGATGGGAGGCAGTGAAGCAGATAGCGGAGATAGTTATGAATTCCCAAATGGCCGAGGTTCCCAGGAGCTGGCTGAACAGCAGATGGAGGCTAGCGGATGGGAAACTTCGGGGGAGGCTACTTCTCAGGAAGATAGCGATACTAGGCTGGAAGAGCGGGGCCGTTCTCATAACAGGCGCAGGGACATAGAGGAGGGCAGGAGGAGCTGGCACCTGTCCCTAGACCGTCACCGTTCGGAAAGTAGAGACTGGAGGCGCGGGCCCTAGATCGTCGGGGCCCGGCCGAGGATTTAAATACGGCCCCGTGGGAACTGATCCTCAGTTCTCCGGCCACGTCTATACTGAATAGGCGCGAGCGGAGTGGGACCACAAGTTAACCGTGGTCATCAAGTCTTGCCTTGCCTTTGCCTTGTTTCCTGAGCCGCAGTGGTTTGCGGCACCTTGCCCTGGTTCCTGATTCGCATTGGATGCGAAACCTTGCCCTGTTTCCTGATCCGCATTGAATTGCGGAGCCTTGCCTCGCTTCAAGCTATTTGCCATTATACTTTGGACTATTGACTTTATACTTTGAATACTTGCATTTATTGGACTATATACCTTTTGGACTGTTTTTATATTCAATAAACTAGTTAGCCTTTGATACGTCTCCGTGTGTGTGTTAAAGGGGCAGTTCTAAGTCGGCGTTCGTGACAGTTGGCCGGAGAACTCCTCGAACCCCTTTTGGCACCACGGGACGTACCAGGAACCGCAGACAGCGCACTCAGGCTCCCATCGTCCCCACGGTTGCCATGGCTACCCTGACGGATCAGCAGGTGCAAGACATGCAACGACGAATTGGGGAGCTGCGGACCCGGGCCGGACGGCACCCGGGGTGAGCCCACCTGGCCGCCCGGTGGCAATCCGGCCCAGGTGGAGGTTTTTGTGTGCCAAGTGGAACTTTACTTGGAGCAACGCCCCAACGAGTTCGCCAACGATCGAGCCAAGGTGGTTTTTGTCTTCAATCTGCTGGAAGGGTCTGCGGCAACGTGGGCCACCGCATTGATCCGGGCGCAGTCCCCCCATACCAACACGCTGCAGGCTTTCCTGGATGTGATCAGGGAAACATGGGGGGCCCCGGTGAATGAAGAACTGGCTGAGAGGGATCTGGCCCGGCTGACGTGCAAGGATATCTCCCTGTCCCAGTACATCTCCGTTTTCGTGTTCTGGCTTCCCAGACGCAGTGGGGTCTGCCGTCGTTGCGGTATCACTACATTGCGGGATTGCCGTCGGAACTGCAACAGGAGATGATCAAACATCCTCGGCCCGCAGATCTGGAGGCTGCCATCACCTTGAGCCTTCGGTTGGAAGCGGGACTGCAAACCAGGGACGGTGGGACAAGGGCGTGATGGAGAAACCGGTGGCGCGGAAGGAAGGGGCTGGACAATTTCAACCCCGGCAGTTACCAGTGCCGGCGGGCCCGGATGACCCGGAGCCCATGCAGTTGGGTACAGTTCGGCCCAAAGTAGACCAAGCGGAGAAGGCCCGGCGTCAGCGCCTCAACTTGTGCTGGTACTGCGGGGGCTGGACATTTTTCTAAGGAGTGCCCCCAGAAGCCGCGTGGAAAGACTCCCGGGCCTCTGCCGCCCTCGGAGGGGGCCCCAGAGCCGAAGAGGCCCTTCAGGCGACGGGGAAGGGGCCGGCCGGGTGTAAGAGGGTTCGCTCACTTTCGGCCGACGTCGCTAACCTCCCCTGAACCCAAGACTGGACAATTGTTCCTTGTAATGGTCAGTTTGTGGTCGCCAGAGAAGGGGCCAATGATGGTCCATGCCATGATTGACTCGGGAGCGACCAACAACTTCATCGATGCGGACTATGCCAAGTCCGCCGGATTAAATTTTCTTGATCTCCAAGAGCCTAAGGGTGTCCAAACCATTGATGGGAGAGTCCTGAAAACAGGGCTGTGACGCAGTATACGGCTCCCTACTAGGATGTGGACTAGCTCCCATAAAGAGGACATTTCTTTCCTTGTGACCAGGCTCCCAGATTTCCCCCATTGTCCTGGGCATTGTGTGGCTCGCACTCCACGACCCCAGATCTCCTGGGCTAAGAGGCAGCTAATTTTTCTTCGGACCATTGCCAGGGCCACTGCATGACGGCCCGGGCGTGCCTGGCCCAAGAAGTGGAGAATGTGGCTACCTTGCCCAAGAAGTATGCCGGATTTTGGGATGTCTTCAGTGAGAAGGAGGCGGAACGCTTGCCTCCGCACCGGCCCTATGACTGTGCCATTGAACTGCAACCGGGGCCCCGATCCCGCGGGGGAGACTCTACCCTCTCTCGGAACCAGTGCAACAGGCTCTCCGAGATTTCCTGGATGAGAACCTGCGGAAGGGGTTCATTCGGCCCTCCCAATCCCCGGCTGGGGCCCCGATTCTTTTGGGCCAAGAAGAAATCGGGAGTTGCGGCTGTGCAATGACTACAGGGAACTCAACAAGATCACGATCCGAATCGCTATCCCCTGCCCTTGATCCCCGAGCTCTTGGAGCGGATGCGGGGAGCTAAGGTGTTCACTAAACTGGACCTGAGGGGGCTTACAACCTTGTCCGGATTCGACAGGGCGATGAATGGAAGACGGCCTTCCAGACCAAGTGGGGCAGTTTTGAATACCTGGTGATGGGATTCGGTTTGTGCAACGCTCCCGCCTGTTTCCAACATTTCATGAATGACATTTTCCGAGACCTGTTGGACCGCTATCTGGCGGTCTACTTAGACGATCTGCTGATTTTTTCTCCGGATCAGGCGACCCATGATCGCCACGTCAAGGAAGTGCTCCAGAGACTGAGGGCCCACGGGCTCTATGCTAAGCTGGAGAAGTGTGCTTTCGACTTTGCGTGAGGTGGACTTTCTGGGCTACCGTATCTCACCTACGGGCATTGCCATGGATGACACCAAGGTCCAAGCCGTGGTTGACTGGGCACCCCCTGCTAGCAAAAAAGACATTCAAAGATTCCTGGGCTTTGCCAACTACTACAGAAAGTTCATCCCTGACTTTGCCAAGTGGGCTGATCCGATCACCCAGTGTTTGCGGGGAAAGGTGCCGTTCCGGTGGACTCCGGAGGCCGATGTGGGGTTTCGCAAGTTGAAGCAGCTGTTCACCACTCAGCCGCTTGCAGCACCCCAACCCCGCACCCCCTTTCATCGTCCAGGCCGAGGCTTCGGATGTGGCGGTGGGAGCCATCCTGCTACAGCCTCAGGGGACGCACTTGTTGCCCTGTGGCTACTAGTCCCGGCCGCTGACGGCTCCGGACAAGAACTACACCATTTGGGAGAAGGAACTGTTGGCCATCAAGGTGGCTTTCGAGGTCTGAGGCACCTGCTTGAAGGGGCCAAGTTCCCGGTGGAGGTTCACACCGACCACCGGAACTTGGAGCATCTGAAATCCCAGCGCAAATTGAACCAGAGGCAACAGAGATGGTCCCTGTTCTTTGAGCGATTCAATTTCCGCATTCACTATGTGACCCCCAAGCAGACCAAGCAAGCTGATGCGCTGTCCCGAAAGCCGGAGTATGTTCGTGAGGGCGACGGGCCGTCCGAGGCCCGGTTGCGCGGAGAACTGCGGCGGCTCGGGCGCGTGCTGTCAACCCTCCGGTGGCTCCGCCCGCCCCTGGCGACAAGAGACCCTTTTTGAGTGTGCGGGTCCAGGCTCGCCAGCGGACCGACCCGTGGGTGCAGGAGCAACTGACCAAGGGACCTCCGGCTCCGTTTCAGGTAAAGAATGGGGTCCTTTACCACCGGGACTCTGTCTATGTTTCCCCTGCGGCCCGGCGGGAGGACATTCTCAAGCTTTGCCACGATAGCCGGGCCGCAGGCCATTTTGGGCTTTCAAGACTCTCCAACTGGTCCTACGGGACTTTTGTGGCTGAAAGTGCGGAGGGATGGAGGACTACGTGGGATCCTGCCCTGTGTCACGGGCTAAGAACCAGGGGGCAAGCCGGCTGGTTTGCTCCAGCCGTCCGACCCCCTCTGCTCCCTGGAAGATGATTTCGGCCGATTTCATCACCGACCTCCCCAAGTCCAAGGGTTTCACCTCGATACTGGTCGTGGTGGACTGTTTCACTAAGATGGGACACTTC
This sequence comes from Anolis apletophallus, assembly GCA_030556195.1. Taxonomy (NCBI): domain Eukaryota; kingdom Metazoa; phylum Chordata; class Lepidosauria; order Squamata; family Anolidae; genus Anolis; species Anolis apletophallus. The sequence continues at coordinate 103,365,299 of JARBWK010000007.1, read as the reverse complement.
ATCCCCTGTGTGGGGGTGCCTACTGCCAAAGAGACTGCTGATATGTTTGTGCAACATGTGTTTCGGCTGCATGGACTTCCACAGAGCCTGGTGACTGACAGGGCACCCAATTCACTTCCCAGTTCTGAAGGCTGTCCAGAAGTTGCTGGGGATTGATGTGCGGATGTCCACGGCTCATCACCCGCAGACCGATGGCCAGAACCGAGGGTCAATGCCACCTTGGAGCAGTATCTGCGCTGCTATGTCAACTATCAGCAAAACAATTGGGCGTCCTTGTTGTCCCTGGCAGAGTTTGCTTTTACAACAATGCGACGCAGGAATCCATAAAAGAGACTCCTTTCTTTGCTAACTATGGACACCACCGGTTCTACTCGCCGGTGGACCCGTCCGAGACGTTTCCGAGGCTAAGGATTGGCTTCGAGAGCTGCACTCCAAGACTTGCTACGCACTCAATTGACCAGGCGAAAGCTGACTACAAGCGGATGGCTGGTCGGCGGCGCCAGGAGGGTCCTGACATCCTTGTGGGGATAAAGTTTGGCTGTCCACCAAGAATTTGCCACGCAGCGACTCCACCCGCAAGCTGATGCAGATTTTTGGGTCCCTACAAGGTTTTGGAGAAGGTGGGGCCTGTTTCCTTCAAACTACAACTCCCAGCGGACATGAAACTCCACCCCGGTGTTTCATCGCTCGTGCTTCGCCCGGGCGAAGGGGGCGCTGCCTGGCCTGACGCAGCCGCAGCGCCTCCCCCTGTGATGCGGGAGGCGGGGGAGGTCGTCGAGTGCAGGACATCTTGATGCCAGCCTCCGTTACAGGAAGTTGGAGTACTTCATTGACTGGAAGGGGTTTGGCCCGGAAGAACGTGCTTGGGTCAAGGCTCGAGATGTTCACGCCCCCGGAGTTGGTGGCTCGCTTCCACCGCAACTACCCTGACAAGCCCAAGCCCGGGCGGCCCAGGGGGCCCTGAGGGGGGATAGTGTAGCACCATATGGGTCCGCCTCGGGGCAACGGGGAGGGGTAATGCACCAGGGGTCCCGTTGGCATTGGGACCGCACAGGCTGAAAGGGATTCGGAGGATGAGTTGGAAGGCCCAGAGCAAGATTGGTCAGCGGTGCTTTGCCCAGTCCACCGCCAGAGAGTTTAGCCTGGGATTTCGAATGGGAGCATTCTCCGGGAAGGAGCGGACCAGGTGGGAGATGGGAGGCAGTGAAGCAGATAGCGGAGATAGTTATGAATTCCCAAATGGCCGAGGTTCCCAGGAGCTGGCTGAACAGCAGATGGAGGCTAGCGGATGGGAACCTCGGGGAGGCTTCTCAGGAAGATCGCGATTCTAGGCTGGAATAGCGGGGCCGTTTCTCATAACATGCGCAGGGACATAGAGGAGGGCAGGAGGAGCTGGCATCTGTCCCTAGACCGTCACCGTTCTGAAAGTAGAGACTGGAGGCGCCGGGCCCTAGATCGTCGTGGGGCGCGGCCGAAGGATTATGAACGGCCCCGTGGGAACTGATCCTCAGTTCTCCGGCCACGTCTATACTGAATAGGCGCGACGGCGGAGTAGGACCACAAGTTAACCGTGGTCATCAAGTCTTGCCTTGCCTTTGCCTTGTTTCCTGAGCCGCAGTGGTTTGCGGCACCTTGCCCTGGTTCCTGATTCGCATTGGATGCGAAACCTTGCCCTGTTTCCTGATCCGCATTGAATTGCGGAGCCTTGCCTCGCTTCAAGCTATTTGCCATTATACTTTGGACTATTGACTTTATACTTTGAATACTTGCATTTATTGACTATATACCTTTTGGACTGTTTTTATATTCAATAAACTAGTTAGCCTTTGATACGTCTCCGTGTGTGTGTTAAAGGGGCAGTTCTAAGTCGGCGTTCGTGACAACGAGTAAACTTCCCCCAGAGTTTTACATTCCAAAAGGTCTAATCTAGTACTCTTTATATGGGTTTCCTGGAGGGCTATAACTGAAGCCCTTTGTTTTTCAAAAAGGCGAAGGTTTGCTTTTCGATTTTTCGGGTATGTTTATCCCGTTCACATTTAGGGATATACACTTTACCTCCATGGTGTTTTTATGCCTCCTCTTCCTCCAGGTCCGAGTCTTCCCCTTCCAGATTCTGGTCGGAGGCTTCTTCCTGTTCTAGGCCTATTTCTTCTTTTCCCTCCTTGCGCCTGGTTCTTTTTTTGAGTTTCCTTTTGATTCGGGCTGTTCTC
>JARBWK010000007.1:103310110-103362989 GCA_030556195.1 Anolis apletophallus | reverse complement strand
GTGAAGGCTACTAAGTGGGCGGGGGTTCACTCTTCCTTCGATTCGTCCCCTTCTTGTCGTTTGCCGATCCTCCTTTACAGTTCGCCGCGTCTGTGGCTCCTCCCCCGGCTCTGCTCCCCCTTCACTCCCCTTCACTGCGTCGTCCGTCAGCGCGGTACGTCGCTACGTCTCTGCGTGGGCGTGGCTCTCCTGCCGCTGTTGTTGTTCTTCCCTCCTCCACCTCCTCCGGCGTCTGCCCGTCCCAGCCCTCTGTGTCTGCCTCAGCTGGAGTTCTTCAGGTGCTTGATTGGTGTTTCACCGGGTATGTCGCCTTAAAGCAACCACCTCCTATCCCTTCCCCTTATCTTGCTTACTTTGCCTTTGCACCCCTCCGGGAATTCCACTCTTTAAATTAGACTTATTTAAAATTCCTCAAGTTTCTAAGTTGACTTAGTCTTTCTTTCTCTCTGTTTCTTCAGTGAGATCTTGAGGAAATCTGGGCGGGGTGGGTGTTGGATGCGTGCGCTACCGGCTAGTAGAGGACTCTAGGCCCCCGAGCGGAGAGGAGTCCGGGGCCCTCCCCAGCTGTCTGGAGGGGTCACCGCGGTCTACAACTCACCCTCGGAGCTTGGGCTGCCCTCCTTCCTTCAAGGGACCGCCGGGTTTGTTGCTTTTTGTCCCCAGTCCACCAAGTTCCAGGTCTATAGCCGTGAGCTTCTCAGAGCTCGGCCTTTCGGCGTCCACTCGCTCCCCCGCCCAAACCGGAAGTCCATGTAGATGTATCTTGTACAACGGACTTCTCCTGAGATGGGAGAATTTATCATGACTGTTGGTTTTATAATGACCGTTGGCTTTTACTGATGGGTCTATGGACCGTAATAAAATGGTTGTTTTTTTGTCTTATCATTCTATAGTATGATTCCATAGTATGGATACAGGTTGTTTGTGTTTTTGTAAACCATGTGTCTTGAGACTTAAACACAAAAGACTTGAACATTAAAGTATCTGTATTATAGATCGACTGTTTTCTTATTTGCTTTACCAGGTAAAATTAGCCTGAAAGTCTTATTTTGCCTTTTAATACTTTGGTGACACAAAAAAGGTATTATTTATGATGAAAAAATGGAGCTGTGACTTGCAAGTTCTCCAGCAATAATTGAACTGTAAGTGTTATAACAACACTTGCAGTTCTAATTGAACAACAGTTTTCCATTTCATTTGAGTTGCCTGCCTTGTTCTTAACTTATGACAACATCTAACCCAAGACTGATTCCATCAATTGGTCTGACTCTTTTGTCTACTTACACCATTTTAAATTTACAGGAGCCCCATGTGGCCCAGCATCTATCAGATAGGTTTGTGGCTGCAAATCTGCAGATCTCCAATCATACTGTGAACCTTGAACAGTATTGGCAGCATTTGCAGCCCAGATGCCTGAGCACTGATACCTTGGCTGGGCAAGATAGTAAATTAACTAGTTTATGAACATATGTTTAAACCTATTTTGAAATTTTTGTCTAATAGGGTAAGAGAGAAGACATTCCTTAACTTTCTCTTAAGGATTCATTTTATATACCATAAATCATTTAGGGCTGTGCCTCTCAAGCTACCATATCTAATACAGAGGACAGGCAATTTTCCCCACCCTAATGTGTCAGAGACTGGCACCATATTTGCACCCATCAGCTATAATATATGTAAACGTTAGCTTTGTAAAGCATAGGGAAGGGTTAATACCCCTGTGGTGTTTGTTTTGCTGTCTGTGCCTCTGTTCAGATTTCACCTCACCTTCTGTCCCTGTGATATTTGGATTTATAAAATGTAGCTTGTTGTGGAAACAAAGGTTGGTGAGAAAGCTTCAGCAGAGACACCTTTTCCCCTTGACAACTCTTTCAGGGGTGAATTACCCTTCCGGCAGGTAGATTTCTCTCACTTCCTGTTGTCTTACTCCCATTCTTAACTATAAGTAGCTTGTAAGCTGGATATTTGTAACTTGGGGATTGCCTCTATTTGTTTCTGTCTTTACATCTTGCATTTATCTCACTGCAAAACCCAAAGCGTTTTGCAATCTAGATGAAAATTAAAATACAGTTAAATCATTCATGGTAGAAGAAGCAATTAAATAAAATACAAAAATTTGGACTGAAATGTGTAGTATAGATCTACTTCTAATATATGATTTTTTAAAAATGCTGACTTAAAATATGTAATTTAAGAAGATACATACCATACGAGCCTCATATCCATGGAACTGATATATGTGGTTTCACTTAGGGCCTCCTGTACAATCTATACACTCTTCTTGCTATCTCAGCTGTTTGTCCCATTGAAAATAATAGATTTACTGTTATCCACAGGTTCATGTATTTCCGTAATGTCCAGATATGTATTCACTTCCGCTTTTGGGATCGTACTATAATTAGAGAAAAGCATTGGGATCAATACTACTCAGAACTGAATGAAGATACATAAGAGGAATACACTAGGCCCTTGGTATCTGAAAAGGTTTTATTACAGGACCCTATGCAGATAACATAAATGCTAAAGACCCTATTAATCAAATTATGTAGGGCAGCAGTTGGAGCCTTGTAGCATGCCCTGGCTGTCAGGAACTCCACAAGGCTTGCCTTCTTCAGGATCCCTCACCTCTGAGACACAGCACATATGCTAGCAACAAAAGTTGAATGGTATGGTGGGGATCCTGGTGTAGTGCTTAGCACAAATTTATTTATTTATTTACTTTATTTCTACCCCGCCGTTCTCCCACAGGGGGACTCAGGGCGGCTCACAAATGCATCAATGATGCCATACAAATATTATAAAATCAATCAAAATCATTAACTATCGCATTAACATGCCGTTATAACCTGAGTTCAGCCAGTAATTCCGATATCATCATATCAGCAAAATTCAAATCCAGCTGCTATTATCTAATGCTCAGTACCTTAGTCAAATGCATGGGACCAAATCTTATCTCTGTTATTATTTCACACATCCTTGAACCTCTCTGGAGCCTTGTTTGAACTGCTGGATAGAGTAGAAATTATAAATTCTGGAAAGTCCTCTCTGAGTCCCTTTTGGGGTGAGAAGGGTGGCATATAAATGTCATAAATAAATAAATATTCAGTTTGAACAATCCTGAGTTATATGGACCAGTGGTATGACAAAATATGACGCAATTTCCTGTGTTTTTGGGAGAATATTAGTGCATATTACTGGAACTGTATTGTTGAGGTAACCAAATAACTCCTTTAATTGGGCCATATCTGTTGATACATGCTTTGATCCAAGGAAGGTAGAATGTAATTGATAACCTTATTTGGATGAGTTACAATGTTATGGTTTTCCATGCTTTTATATCATTGTAATGACTGTTTAAAATCTTAACTGTCGTGTAGAAAATTATTAAGACCCGTGGTCATAAAGTAGATTAATCAAAAGCAATGCACAAGATAATCATGATTGGAAATTTATAGAATCATAAGAGTTGAAAGAGACTTCTTGGGTCATCCAGTCCAACCCCTGCCAAGGAGCAGGAAAATCGCATTCAAAGCACCCCCAACAGATGGCCATGCAGCCTCTATTTAAAAGCCTCCAAAGAAGGAGCCTCCACCACACAGAGAATTCAATTTATTTCAGTGGGTCTCATCTCATTATGATATGTTTGCATAGCCAGCTGTGCAATTTTTCATATTAAATACTGAAGATTTCCCAACAGGTATTCTTTTAAACATGATTTATCAATAATATGTTAACTGCATTTTTATTTTATTTTTAGGTTATATTTACAGGTGAAAATATTCCTGTTCATCCTCATGTTTATAGCAATGGTCATATCTGTTTATCAATTCTAACAGAAGACTGGTCTCCAGCTCTTTCAGTGCAATCAGTTTGTCTTAGCATTATTAGCATGCTTTCCAGCTGCAAAGAAAAGGTATGGCTTCAGAAATAGAATTTAAATAAAGTAAGTGGAAGCAAGGCCTCCCATTTTAAAGCTAGGGTTTTATTGTTACTTATCAATCTTTTATTTATAAAGAATCATTAACTCTAAAATAACATTCCTGTGCTAGAGATTAAGGTAAAATATATCAATGTTTGTAGATATATGTATTGGTTTTATTGCATACATTATTGATTTCAAGGAAACAGAATAGAACAAGGACCTCCAATTTGCTTACACATTAGGACTGAATAGAATATTTGAATTTGTGTTAATGAATGAAGCATGTAGTTAAATATGTTCAGGATAGAGCAGAAAACACTTCAGCATGGAGATATTCTTATAAGTCAAATTCTAAAATAACTGAACAAATGCTGAAAAGGAGTTGTGTTGTCTTCTTCAGAAATAAGAAACATGAACAAGATTTATTTTTGCTGAGTTATTAACTGCAAAGTATTACTTAATTATAATGCACTTCAAATTTACATGTTACATTTAGTCATTTTACATAGTCTGATTCAGCACCTTAACTTTGCAATTGCAATAACACTAATAATAGATCCTCTGACATTTTAAAGTCTAATTAACATTGTGACTTGAGATTTTCTAGACCAGTGGTTCTCAACTTTTTCTTCACCGCAGAGCCCCTTTTAAATGCCTCTTGTGGCCGTGGACCCCCATGACTTGAATCAAGATTTAAGGCACTAGGCTGCATCAAATAATTATTTCAATTTTCTCATGAATGTCCCTCAAATTTCAAGATAAGTGGATATGAGTTAGTCTGCTAATGTTACTGTAGTGTATTTCCAAACTGTATTTCCGCAGCTCACTGTCCAAACACAAGATGAAGGAGCATTTGCAATGAAGGAATAGGGCCTTTGTCCACATTTCAGCCATCTACTGTTGTGACTTCAGGAAATAAAAACTCCCCTGGCACAGTCAGCCTGAATTCGGGTGGAGGATAGTTCTGGGTGCTTGCAAAAAGATAGATACCTGTTTTATTTTAGTCAAATACTTTAGTCCATAAAAAGAATAATGTGTAAATAGGGCAACATCTAATCCAAACATTGGAAGCTAGGAGAGAAGCCTCAGAAAAAAGACAAAATTCATGAATGACAAGTTAGTATATCTCTGATATTAATTTATTTTAATGTCTTTCTTCTTTTACCTATATAGCAACTGTATAATCTATTGGTTATTTCATATTTGACTCTTCTTCTTTTTTTTGCAGAGGCGACCACCAGATAATTCATTTTATGTAAGAACGTGTAACAAGAATCCAAAGAAGACAAAATGGTGGTATCATGGTGAGTATTGACCTTGAAAAAATGTTTTGCGAAATGAATAAGACAAATTGCTTAAACTTCTATATATGAATATTAAACTATTGGGATCTCTACCAGTAATAACTAACAAAATATATCCAAATACATTTGAACTTACAGTATGTAACTGGTTTGGTTTTGCTTCTGAATGCTTTGTATACAAAATTGGTATAGTTGAGAAACAGAACACTTGCACTGCATGTAAAAAGTCCAAGATTCAGCTCTTAATAGGTTCAATTGGAAAATGATTAATGGTGATAGAGATTTAAAGGCAAGATGAACCAATTATCAACTCAGTTGCAAGACAGACCTTATTGTAGAAAATGAGTAATAATAACAATAATCAGAATACAGTACCGTATATACTCAAGTATAAGCCGGCCTGAATACAAGCTGAGGCACCTAATTTTACCACAAAAAAATGGGAAAACGTATTGACTCAAGGGTGGAAAATGCAGCAGCTACTGGTAAATTTCAAAATAAAAATAGATACCAATAAAATTACATTGATTGAGGCATCAAGTAGGTCTAGGGCTAGTGTACCTGAGGGACTACCTTACCCCGTATGTTCCCCTGAGATCGCTACGCTCGGAAGAGCAGAACCTGTTGGTCATTCCATCCGCTCCTGCCACCTGTCTACTACGAGACAGCGAGCCTTCTCTGCCGTGGCGCCTGCGCTCTGGAACTCGCTTCCAGACCATACGCGTGCAATCCCAGAGCTCGCCCCCTTTCGAAGGGCATGTAAAGCCGCCCTTTTTAGGCTTGCTTTTAGCTAAGTCTGAATTGTAAATGACATGCGTATGTCCTTGAATTCAAGAACTGTAATCTCCGTTTTTATCACTGCTTTGTTTTATGTTTTTACTGTATGCTTTTACTGTACGCTATGATCCGCCCCGAGCCTCCAGGGAGGAGCGGAATATAAGACCGAATAATAAACAAATAAACAAATAAATAAATATTTTTGAATATTTATATAAAACTCATCTAAGATAAGAATGTCCAACTCTGATTAAACCATTATTCAACCTTCTTCAATGTAAATGTGCTTACGTAGTCTTCTAATAATAATAAATATTAAAAAATAAATGTAATAATAACAGTAATAATAGAGAATAATAATAAATATAATAAATAAAGTAAAATAATAAATGTAATAATAATAAATGAGTGAAATAATAAATGTAATAATAACAATAATACACAGAAGAAAATAACAAATGCAATAGTAATAATAAATAGAACAAAATAAGAAATGCAATAAAATAATAATAATAACAAAGTAAAATAAATAACCTACACTTGAGTATAAGCTGAGTGGGGCTTTTTCAGCCTAAAAAAGGCTGAAAAACTCAGCTTATATACAAGTATATATGGTTACTACTGGAATAAACTAGAAATGTAATCACTAACTTGCTGTGTGGTCGAAAAAGAATATAGCTTTGGGGAACAACATAGAAATGGAGGAAGTAATATATTCCCTGCACCACAAAGAATTGCTTCTCTTATGGAAATACTAAAGGTACAGAAAACACAATGCCCCTACAGCCTGTATGGAAGGGAAGCATTTGTAGGATTTCTATGTAGTATAACTCTCTTCAGTAACTTCTCTACCTGTCTTGATTGTTTTGGACCAGTTTCTATTGTATAATACACCATTTTGGGAGCCCTCCCTCATGACCCCGTGGAAAAAGTATTTTGACTTTTCATAGAATCATAGAATTTGAAGAGAGCCCCAGGGGCCATCCAGTCCAATTCCATTCTGCAATGCAGGAACACACAGTGAAAGCACTCCTGACAGATAGCCATCCAGACTCTCCTTAAAGATCTCCAGAGAAAGAAACTCTAGCCTTCTGAGGCAGCATATTCCATTGTCAAACAGCTCTGATAAGGAAAATCTCCTGTTTGTACCGGGCTCTAGGGAGGTGCCACAAGGCGTGCAGCTTTTTCGACCCTTGCTCCAATTTTGTGGAATGCATTGCCCCCATACCTTAGAGCTATGCTGGATCTGTGATCTTTTACACAAGCGCTCAAGACCTGGCTTTTTGGCTGTGCATTCAATTTGTAATCAGATCTAACTGTCAAATGCCATTGCTATAAGTATGTTTTATATTGTGTAATGTTTATTTTAAATTGTAAGTCGCTTGGAGCACTCCGGTGGAGAGCGACTAACCAAGAAATAAAGTAAAATGAAAATGAAATAACCAGAAAGTTCTTCCCCATGTTTAAGTGGAATATCTTTTTCTGCAATTTGAATCCATTCCTCCATGTCCTTGTGTGCGTGGGTGGGGGATTTGTGTGGATGGGGGATGAATATCTCTGCTAACTCCCTGTCCTCTAATAATTATATTATTGGGTGGTTTCTATTGCACACTATTGTGTAATATACATTATAATATTTTATGGATTCCATTACAAGAAGCCCTCTTTCCAATAGCTCTGTATTCTTCTGTTAGGCCAAATACCGTTTTATTCTTTTGAATAGAAGGAAGCAGTACAATGTTCCAGGCATTTGACTATTTGCTTCTTCATAATTTATACTTCATAACATCTCTGTTCCTTATTGAATAGATAGATCAAATCTGTATTAACGCATGTATTGTTAGACTGTATTCTTGCATTCAATATCTTTATTGCTTTTGGTTAGAAAAACAGATATAAGCAACAATCTAATATACTATTTTTGTTTTGTTTTAAAGATGACACTTGTTGATGCCACCATTTTGTGATTCCCCTAACAGAAGATAGTCCTACTGAGAAAATGAGCACTTTGATCATTCAGTCTTTGAACTTTAACCTCCTGACTGGAAGTGAGAAATAGGCAATGAAGACTACTTCCTTTGACTGCATTTTTACTCGTGTGCATTCTGGGCGCATGTTGATCGCTGGTTCAGTCCATGCTACTGAAATGCTTTCTTTTTTTAGTCATACAGTATTAATGCAGGTGTTGGAAAAATGTCAGAATACAATTTTTTAAACTTTTGGAAGAATTTCAGGTCTTCATGTATTGTGCAATAATATGAATTTCTTGACGGTTTTGGTGTAACCATTGCCGGAAATAGATTGTATCAGGAAACTTATGCCCCTGCCACAAGAAAAGTTAGATGCATGATAGGGCCTATGAAAAGTTTTAAATATATTGGGATTATATTTACTTTGAAAGCCACCTAATCGTTTAGAAATGATTCTGTGCACTGTGATCATAAAACTAGCAGCGTGAGTTAAAACATGCTTAGCTAAAGAACTAATCAGATCATTGCATATTTATTGAAGTGTCAGTGTTGACAAGGAAAAAAATTCCCATTATATCAGCAGAGAGGTACAATACTACGTTATCCCTATGGCGAAATAAATACCTTTTTATTGTGTATATTATATTTCTGAAGCAAAGGGTATGAGTAAATAGAGTAGAAATGATATAATCAAGGCAAACTTTGTTTTGTGAATGGAACAGATGGCAGTGATACAACTGAATTTGCTGCAGTCCACAATTGGGCTTGTTAATATGTACACTAGAGCTGTTTTCCAAGTAGATTGCACACTGTTACTTCATACTAGCCTTCAGCATGAGCCCTGTTGCCTACACAATATTTCATTTATTTATATGTTCATTTTTTGTTTGAGTTCATTGTTCTTTTGTTGTGTTGTATGTCATATTTGAATGTTACAAAACAATATTTTCACTGAAAAGCTGTCAGAAGATATTTTCTTGTAAATTATTTCTTTACCTTGTAAACATTTATCTTGTCTTTTAATCCTGTACTATAAAGGAAGAAATACATTTTGGACAGAGATGAACTGTTTTGACAAAAAAAAGTGTGGATCTTTTTATTTATGCTTAAGACAAAATATATATTTTTCTTACCTTCCTTATCCCATACAGCCATAGATTTTTTCCAGTTTTTTCTCCAATGATCTGACTACAACTAGATCTACCTTTTTATATAGAAAAAAGAAACAATTGTTAAATAGTAGTGAATTGTTCTTCACCTCTATGTAATTTTATGATATCTCATCTAGGCTGTCTTTTTAGGAAGCACTGATGTGTCTTTTATAAACTTACTACCTTTACACATATGCAAACTTTCTATCAATGCTCTTTTTAATGTTGCCTTATTGTTGCACTAAAATCAAACCTAGTAGTAAATAAATGAATGTCTGAAGTGAATAAAACTCTTACTTGATTTTAAAAGTAAGAACAAGATCGGTTAAACAGACCTATCAGGATTGGCTGAGGATATTTTTGTTTGTATTGCTGTACTGTAATTTAAGAAATTTTATAGATATACAAATCCTACTGCATCTTCTATACTGCTCACAAAACATCAAATGGTTAAACTCAGGCATGGGTGCAAATCATATGAAAGGAAAGAGTGTTCTGTAGAGGTAGTGAATTATAAACTATGAATTTGGTAGGGTTGTTTTTAAAACAAATAGCATATTTTCTATATTGAGAAAATGTTTATTGGCTCTTTAATCAAAAATGAATAGATATTTTGGCTATAAACTTGTTTACAGATGTTTGTCTTCAATTACATAACAAAAGGTATCTGTTCAAGCCAAAAAGAGTTCTAAAGAAATATATATCCCTTCTTACGATTTTATTTTAGCCTAAATTATCATTTGTTAATTAAATCATAACTATCCATTAAGAGGCGTATGCAAACTGGCAGTATGCTCAATCACTAAACCACTTAATGTTAAATTGGTATCTTCATACCTGCATAATTCACTTGAACTCTGTGTTAGAAAAGTATGTATTTTCTTCATACAACAGATTTATGTAATCATGTCGTTCTCTAATACACAGTGAAGGAACACTTTTATCTGTCTGAAAGTTTAGATTAACGAATGGATCATAAATGCCATTGTCCCAATACTACAGATTATGGTATATATATATATTCCACTGGTATTAAAAATGATGCTTTACTATTGCACATATTTTATTTGCCTATATAAAATATCACAGGTTGAATTAAATAGACTTTACTAAGCAAAAAATAAGTATCTGGGTTTCTTTATGCAACTGTGTTTCAAAAATAATGTGATAATAGTAAGTCAGATCCAGAGCTGAAAAGAGTAGCTATCTGAAAACTGTAACTGAAGGGAGGAGGCAATGTTTGCAGTGTCTCTTGCAGGAAACTATGCCTTCTCCTGTGATCTGGAGGGGTTAGAACCCCCCTTCTCCCAAAAAAACCCCTGTGTGTGAGTTGTTTTTGGTATGTGCAAAATGAAGAAACTCTGGGGATCACTACCTCCTTCCCTTCAGAGGACAGCCTATGCTATCTCTCAATCAAATGAGCAATTGTGTTGTATTGAGGCTACTCTGGATCCATCCCATTGTTATCTTAACATTTTGTTGCTCATAATTTAAAGCAAGAGCAGACAATTCCAATGATGTCTTAGTGTTTATAATCCATATTGATATCATAGTTGTTTCTTCATGGTCAGTGAAACTACAGTAGAGTCTTGCTTATCCAACATAAATGGGCCGGCAGAACATTGGATAAGCGAAAATGTTGGATAATAAGAAGAGATTAAGAAAAAGCCTATTAAATGTCAAATTACGTTATGATTTTACAAATTAAGCACCAAACCATCATGTTTTACAACAGATCGACAGAAAAAGCAGTTCAATACATGGTAACATTCTGTAATAATTACTGTATTTATAAATTTAGCACCAAAACATTGCAGTGTATTGAAATAGCTGTGGATCTGGGGAGGAAGCAGAAGTCATTGGATAATACAGAAGGTTGGATAAGCAAGACTCTACTTGCTTTAGAAGTGCATACCCCCTGTGAGGGTATTTTTTAGGAATTGCCATGCAGAACAAAATCTTAAATCCTGACAAAACCTGCAATTTATTGTATTAGAAAACATGTCTCTAGTAATGTTTAGGCATAAGTTTACACATATATGTTTTAAAGTATTTTTCCTACCTAAACAAAAACCCAAATGCTTTAGTTTACTTTTACAGTGAATGTGCTCCCGAAAGCTGACCATTTCGGCTTGCATATTTATTTTCAAGTCCTGTGTTCATTATTTTTCGGATTCTTGGATCTGTAACTATACAGTGAAGTCTTGGTACCCACTGGGGTTTGGTTTTAGGATGCACACACACCTGTGGATACCCAAATTCATGCATGTTTGAGTCCCATATGTACAAAGATGTAGTAAAATGGTGTCTCATATGTCAAATGGCAAAAACAAGACATGCAGAAAATCAAGTACAGGCAGTCCCCCCTAGTTATGAACAAGATAGGTTCTGTAGATTTGTTCTTAAGCTGAATTTGTATGTAAGTCAGAATAAGTACATTTTAAGTGTAATACCAGCCAATCTCTCCCCGCCCCCCATATATATATCCACAGACATATGCTTTGGATACCATAGGGAATGGGGTGGTGTTTGTTTTGCTGTCTGCGCCCTTACCTCACTTTGTGTCCCTGTGATAACTTGATTTTCAAAAATTTGTCTTGTTGTGGAAACAAGGATTGCCCAGAAAGCTTCTCACATACATATACATATGCTATGGATACCATAGGGAATGCGGAGGTGTTTGTTTTGCTATCTGTGCCCTTACCTCTTTGTGTCCCTGTGATAATTGGATTTTCAAAAATTTGCTTTGCAATGGAAACAAGGATTGCCAGGAAAGCTTCAGTGGAGACACGTTTCCCCTATGACAACTCTTTTGGGAGCGAATTTCCCTTCTCTCACTTCTTGCTATCTTACCCCATTCTTAACTGTGAGTCATTTGTAGGTCGAATGTTTATAACTCAAAGACTGCCTGTACTATAGTGTTGACAGTTTTGCAATTAGGCATTGTTGTTGCTTCTGCTGCTGTAAAAAGAAAAACTTCATTGTGGCCTGTTAAATTCAATGTCAAATAATTTAGTAAGGTCTGTTCTTAAGGGTAAGAAGGAAAGGCACAATAGAGAAGATGTACGTATTCATGTTTTTTGCTAAGAATGATCTGGCTAAGAAATCTATCTGAGATATGGGTGGCCGTATATGACATATCAATGTTCATATTCTGAGCATGTTGTCAGTATTCCTACCAGGATACTACTGATTCACATTCCTGAATATTCACAAACAAAACAATGGGAGAAGTGAAATTAATTGTACAAAATTAGGGTAGAAAAGCTGAGTTATTGTATTTAGGATAAAACTGGAATTTTGCTTTTGCTATCCAAAGTATGAGATACATTATTTGTACATGTTAGGTATATTCTGAAAGCCCTTTTTGTTCAAACTTCATGTCATCAAAGACAACCAACTTGGAATGATTTTGTGTACTTTTCAAATGCAGGAATTATTGTTTAAAAGACATGCTAATATAATTTCGCTAAATTAATAATTAGCTGTTGATTTGCTATTATATATCCAAAATTCATATACAGTGCCAATACTAAACATATATGTGATCATTCAGTTTGTCCAGTACATACTTCTAAATAAGGCAGATTGTTTCTTGTTTGTAAATTGATTAATATCGGATATTTTTACAAGAACATTTGTTTTAGCTGAAAGACATAATACATGTCCTTTCACACACAAATAGTGTGAACAATTCAAAGTCTATGGCCACTGTGATGATAACTGGGTGTGTTACGTTAGCCCAAAGCCATTCTGATGTTTGGCAATTTGAATTACAGATATATATGCCTCCCATGACACCACCTTTTCCCATGTTGTTTATTATATTTAGGACATTCATCATAAAAACTGAAGGTAGTTTGCCCCATAGACAATTAATTAGTCACTGTGATCAGAATATTCAATTAAATAAGTATCTTGTCTGAACCTGTATAGGGAGTGCATATTGCAAGAACCTCTACCATGGTTTTTTCAGATATGGTTGTTATCAGATGTGTTAATTTACATTATGTGTTTTCCTTCTCTGCAGCAATAGGAAAAGGTGGAGCAGAGAAATTCATTCTGATACCACATTACAGATAACTGAAAATCAAAGGAGAAGGAAACATATAACATGGAAAGATAAGTTGGTAGCAGCGGCTCCATATCAGCCATTTGTGATGTGGCGCTGACACTTAATATCTTTTAGTAAATATTAGTCTTTGAAACTGCATTCTTGCACAGAAACATGGTATTGTACTAGCTTGTAGTGATCTATATCTGGCTACAGTTCTAAAAAGCATTTAGCATGGGACCCAACAGCAGACACCTGCAGCTGATTTTACATTCTTACAGAACACAATTGTGAGTACCACCTTTTTTGTAGTTTTAATGGCTTGCACAACAATTTGGGGATCAATCTCTTCATGATAAAAGGTAAAAGTTTCCTCTGACATTAAATCGAGTCGTGTCCGACCCTTGGGGGGGGGGGGTCATCTCCATTTCTAAGCCAAGGAGGCGGCCAGCATGACTGCATGGAGTGCCGTTACCTTTCCACAGAAGCAATCCATATTGATCTACACACATTTGCATGTTTTGAAACAGCTAGTTGACAGAAGCTGGGTCTAACAGTCGGAGCTCACCCCGCTCCCCGGATTCAAACCCCTAACCTTTCGGTCAGCAAGTTTAGCAGCTCAGGGCAAATAACTTCATTTTCTCAAACAGTTTGTGAACTACATTTTCCTTAAAGTTTTGTCTTTTTTCATGTATGCAAAATTGTGCTTTGAGCGAGACATTATGGTGATGTGTAGACTTTGTTTTTCATACTTGCAGTACAACAAAAGATTTCTTAGCATTTTCAAAATTTTACTGATTCCTCAAATACAATGTGCTCATTATATGTACAGTTATTATCTCTTATAATACAGAGCCATATTTCAATTGTTCCTGGGTTCCTGACTATGGTTAGATTGGAAAGCCTTCATTTCTGCTACCAACAAGTCATGAATATGTTTGTGTATTGTGTTTGAATTAGGCAAGTTCTCTGCTTATCAAGTAAGGGTTATCACCATAAGAAAATGTGGTTAGAATCCAGTTACTGATTTGCACTTTCTAACAGTCCTTGCCACCTCATGCATTGTTTTCTCAGTTTGAACATTGGATTCAAGCAGATATTCACAGAGCATGAGATAATTGTTTAAAGGTTTGGTATGACCCAGAATTTCAATTCATTTTGACAATGTATCTCATCAGGCCACTTTTTCAGTAATGTTATTTAGTTGTATGCCAGTGATTTGGTACTGTATGCTCTTCCTGTAACTATAATTATTATTTCAACCCTTGATGTTTTGGAAACGATTGCAGCCCAATTGACAAAACCAGTATTTCTAGAAAAAAAAGGTTTCCACTGGCTCTATATTTGTCTAGAAGCAAAAAAGAAGAGTCTGGGAATTGCAAAAAAGAGCTGGCAAAAACTACCAAAAATGGGTTTAAATATCATTGGGAAGAGTGGATCTATGGAATAATCTGCTGGAGTAAGGATGTGCACAATTGTGAACAGATGGTGATCTTGGAGGTCAGAAGATGTACAAAACTAGAAAGGATTGTAGGCAATCAACCATGAAGATGACAGGGCCCAAGAAGAACAATGATGTTTGTTCCCAGGGAATCTCCTTATGACATGGTGAATTCATGTTATTCTGGGTGAAATTGGGGGGTGGGGTGTTAAATTTGAATATTAAAAAATTGAAAGAGTTCATTCTGTCTGTTTTTTGATGTGAGAGAATTGCAAGGACATTGTGCAGGAGATGCTCCAATGTTTTGATGTTTTACCATCCTTGATGGAGGCTTCTGTCATTCACCGTGTGGGGAGCTGGAGCTGACAGAGGGAGTTCATCCACACTCTCCCTGGATTCGAACCTCTGATCTGTCGGTCTTCAGTCCTGCTGGCACAAGGGTTTAACCCATAACACCTCCAGGGGCTCTTGAAAAATATGAGTGAGAGACAATAATGTCAATTTGTGGTAATAATCTATATATATAAAGGAGACACGGTCGTGCATTGACGATCATAGACAACTAAACCATGCCATGCAGAAGCACTAAACTAGCCAGCCCATAGAACCATAACCCCTCGGTACCAACTAGGCCCAAAAAACAGACCCTAGGTACCTCCCAACACCCCCAAAAACCAGCCCCAAAAAACCGCCAAGGGAATTCCCATCCCGGCCTCTTTGCTGCCAGTTCGCGCATGGAACGCCTCCTCCTCCTCAGGAACGTTCGCGCATGGCAGCCAACACTCACCCTCGCCTCCTCCTCCTCGGGAACAGCGGCGGCCGCCCCATGGATG
This sequence comes from Anolis apletophallus, assembly GCA_030556195.1. NCBI lineage: Eukaryota > Metazoa > Chordata > Lepidosauria > Squamata > Anolidae > Anolis > Anolis apletophallus. Next base: position 103,347,537 of record JARBWK010000007.1, on the reverse strand, counting down.
CAGCCAGGGAAGGGGCCGGGCTAAGGAGAAACCGAGCCGGCATCTCCTTAGCCCCTCCTCCCTCCATCCACGGCACGGCCGCCGCTGTCCCGGAACAGCGGCGGCCGTGCCGTGGATGCAGCAAGGGAGGGGGCCGGGCTAAGGAGAAGCCGAGCCGGCATCTCCTTAGCTGCTCCTCCTCCCTCCCTCCATCCAGTCCTGGAGAGACACAGAGAGATAGACAGACAGAAAGAGAGAGAGAGAGAGATAGGGAGATTGATACACAGAGAGAGAGAGAGCCAAAGAGAGAGAGAGAGAGAGAAAGAAAATGAGTGATAGAGAGAGAGAGACATAGAAAAACACAGACAGAGGCACACAGAGAAAGAAATAGAGAGAAAAACAGACAGAGAGCTACAGACAGACAGACAGAGGGAAAGAAACAGACAGTGAGAGAGAGAGACAGAAAGAGACAAATAAATAGAGAAAGGCAGAGATACAAACAGATAGAGATCGATAGACAGACAGGCAGATACAGAGAAAGGTAGAGATACACAGAGAGCGAGACATAGAAAGAGAGATAGACAAACACAGACAGACAGAGATAGAAAGACAAAGAAAAACAGAAAGAGATAGAGATAGATAGACAGAGAATGGCATATGGCACAACAACGTGTGCCGGGCTCAGCTAGTAATAATAATAAACTTTATTTATACCCCGCCACCATCTCCCCCAACGGGGACTCAGGGCGGCTCACATGAGGCCAGGCCCAAACAACAAATTACAATAAAATAAAATAACAACCAAAACGCAAACAATATCACAGTAAAATACAAAACATATGAATAAAATGAGCAATATATACAAAACATAAGAAAGCAATAAATATAACGACAGTGAGCGGGCCACATGTACAATAAAATGATTAAAAACTCAGGGTGAGATAAAAGGAGCAGACGGGGGGAGGGGTACTCCTAGGACAGAAATGTCGAGGGGAGCAGTAGCTTATGATTGTGTGGCTACTCTCCAAAAGTGCAGTGGCAGAGCCAGGTCTTGAGATTCTTTTTAAAGGTTTCTAAGGTAGGGGCTTACCTAGTCTCTCTGGGTAATGAGTTCCAGAGTCGAGCCACAGAGGGAAAGGCTCATTCCCTTATACCCACAAGATGAGCTTGAGAAACCGGCAGGGGCGAAAAGAGAGCCTCCCCCGAAGATCGAAGTGCTCGGGCTGGTTCATGGAGAGAGGTACGGTCACAAAGGTAGGCGGGCCCCAAACCATTTAGGGCTTTATAGGTAAGAACTTATACCTTGAATTGGGACCGGAAGATGAAAGGCAGCCAATGAAGCTCCTTAAACAAGGGGGTTGACCGCTCCCTGTAAGTCGCCCCATTTATTAATCTGGCTGCCGAGCGTTGGACGAGTTGTAATTTCTGGGCCGTCTTCAAGGGTAGCCCCATGTAGAGTGCATTGCAATAGTCCAGTCTAGCGGTAACTAAGGCATGGACCACCATCGTCAAGTCAAGACTTCACGAGGTATGGTCGCAGTGGGCGCACGAGTTTTAATTGTGCAAAGGCTCTCCTGGCCACCACCGACACCTGAGCATCAAACGTCAGCACTGAGTCCAGGAGGACTCCCAAACTGCGGACCTGTGACCAGGGGGATTGCAACACCATCCAGCACAGGTTGCCACCCAATACCCCAGTCAGGCGAGCGACTGACCTGGAGGACCTCTGTCTTGTCAGGATTGATCCTCAGCTGGTATATATGATCATGTGTAGTTTTTCATGATTAGAGATTGGACTAAACAAAAATTGTCACTATCTTTTGATATTTATTTATTTGATTGTTCATTCTTGTATACTGCTCCTTCCAGCAGGTTCGGGGCAGTTTACATAAAATCAATTTATAAAACAGCAACAATTCAATTTAAGAACAGCAACAATATAAAACAGCATAAAATCAACAGTTTATATAGGACTCAAGAATTTGACGTTTTCTTTAGGAGCCATTTAGGTTAAAAGCCTGCCTAAAAAGGGACATTTTACAGGCTCTCCAAAATGGGGCCAATTCCTTAATGGCACGGACGTCGTCTGGCATTGAATTCCATAGCGATGGCGCCGCTACAGAAAAGGCTCTTGATCTGGTTGTGGACAACCGGCAGGAATAAATGGATGGAACTACTAAGAGGTTTTGCTCTTTCGAGCGTAGTGATCTCAGGGAAACATGGGGTAAGGCGGTCCCTCAGATACACCGGCCCTAGACCATACAAGCCCTTAAAGGTTAACACCAACACCTTGAAAGCAATCCGGTACTCTATTGGTAGCCAGTGCAATTGCTGCAGAATAGGTGTAATGTGCTCTCGTGCCGAGTCCCTTGTTGGGAGATGGGGCGGAGTACAAATAAAGTTTTATTATCTGTATACCTTTATAAAGCGGAATGTTTGTACGTATGTATGTGTGCAGAGGGCGGGAGGGCGGAAATGTGGCAGCGTTCTGATTGGCAGCCACTTTCACAGGCCACAGCGACCAGCGCAGGTGATGTACCTGCACCAACTTTGGTACACATAACCCCCTTTACGTCCTGGTGCGGTTCGGGGGACATGACCCACGGATTATGGGATTTGTAGTACTTTCAAACACTTTGGTTCCCACAGACCACTGAGGTCACCAAAAAGGACCAATACAGACCACACTTGGCACACACAGCCCCCATGACCCACTTTACGTCCTGGTGCAGTTTGGAGGAGGGTGGACCATGGATGATGGGACTTGAAGTACCTCTACTCACTTTCCAAGTCCGCTGCGACCCTCATCCAATCACTGATTGAGACCAAACTTGGCATACATAACCCCTATGACTGCCTTCACGTCCTGGTGAGGTTTGGGGGAGGACTGACAATGGATGATGGGATTTGTAGTACTTTCACACCCCTCTGTTCCCACAGACCACTGTGGCCCCCAACAAACACTGATAAAGACCACACTTGGCACACAGAGCCCCAGTGACCCACTCTACATACTACTGAAGTTTGCAGGGGGCCAGAACATGGATGATGGGACTTGCAGTACCTTCCCTCACTTTCCAAGACTGCTACAAACCTAATCCTATGACTGATCAACACGAAACCTGCCACACAGAGCCCTCATGACCCACTCTACATCCTGGTGCAGATCGGAGGAGGGTGGATCATGGATGATGGGACTTGAAGTACCTCTACTCACTTCCCAAGTCCGCTGCGACCCTCATCCAATTACTGATCGAGACCACACTTGGCACACATAACCCCCATGACTGCCTTCACGTCCTGATGAGGTTCGGAGGAGGACTGACAATGGATGATGGGATTTGTAGTACTTTCACACCCCTCTGTTCCCACAGACCATTGTGGCCCCCAACGAACACTGATAAAGACCACACTTGGCACACAGAGCCCCAGTGACCCACTCTACATACTACTGAAGTTTGCAGGGGGCCAGAACATGGATGATAGGACTTGCAGTACCTTCCCTCACTTTCCAAGACTGCTACAAACCTAATCCTATGACTGATCAACACGAAACCTGCCACACAGAGCCCTCATGATCCACTCTACATCCTGGTGCAGATCGGAGGAGGGTGGATCATGGATGATGGGACTTGAAGTACCTCTACTCACTTCCCAAGTCCGCTGCGACCCTCATCCAATTTCTGATCAAGACCACACTTGGCACACATAACCCCCATGATTGCCTTCACGTCCTGGTGAGGTTCGGAGGAGGACTGACAATGGATGATGGGATTTGTAGTACTTTCACACCCCTCTGTTCCCACAGACAACTGCGGCCCCCAACAAACACCGAGACAGATCACACTTGGCACACAGAGCCCCAGTGACCCACTCTACATCCTACTGAACTTTGGAGGGGGCCAGAACATGGATGATGGGACTTGCAGTACCTTCCCTCACTTTCCAAGCCTGCTACAAACCTAATCCAATGACTGATCAACACCAAACCTGGCACACAGAGCCCTCATGACCCACTCTACATCCTGGTGCTGTTTTGTGTGAGACGGAGCACGGATGATGGGACTTGAAGTACCTTCACTCACTTCCTAAAAACAATGCAACCCTCATCCATTCACCAATACAAACCAAACTTAGCACACGGACCCCCCCCCCCCATGACCCAATCTACATCCTACTACACTTTGGGGGAGGGTGGACCAGAGATGATGGGACTTCCACTACCTTCAGTAATTTCATGATACCACTGCAACTCCCAATAATGATGGATCAAGACCAAACTTGGCACACAGAGCCCCCATGACCCACTCTACATCCTGCTGCACTTCTCAAATGACCCGGGCACCGCCGGGTCCTCAAGCTAGTTATTATCTAAAGTAGACCAAGGTGAAAGAAGAAAGTGCAAAGCTGAGTTGCAGTTAAACATTAAAAAACCCTAAGATTATTTATTTATTTATTAGGCTTTTAGGCCGCCACTCCCGTAAGGCTTGGGGCGGCTCACAACAGGTAAAATACAATAAAAACATATTAAAACACATTAGTACACATTAAAATACAACACAAATTTAAAACATCAAGATTAAAATACAGCATTATGTGCAAAATGCAGAGCACAACATAATGCGGTATACCACAGTATCGGCAGCTATGTACTAGCGGAGCCTATAGGCCAAAGGCCTGTTGGAAGAGATACGTCTTGCATGCCCGCCTGAACGGCAAGAGGTCCTGGAGAGCACGCGTTTCAGCCGGGAGAGCGTTCCACAGCATGGGAGCAATCATGGAGAACGCTCTACTGCGGGTTGCCGTTAGCTTAAATGACTTTGCCGATGGGATAACCAGCAGGTTGGTATTTTCAGACCGGAGTGATCTCATAGGGCAATATGGGGAGAGACGGTCCCTCAGATATGCTGGCCCCAGGCCGTGCAAGGCCTTAAAGGTAAGTACCAACACTTTGAAGGTGATCCGGTGCTCAATTGGGAGCCAGTGCAGATCCTGCAAGGTAGGTGTTATGTGATAACCTGCTGGAGTACCAGACAGGAGTCGGGCGGCAGTGTTCTGCACCAGCTTGAGCTTCCGGGTCACCGACAGAGGAAGGCCAACGTAGAGTGCGTTACAAAAGTCAAGTCTTGAGATGACCGTGGCTTGGATCACCGTGGCCAGGTCGTTACGGGATAGATAGGGGGCCAGCCGCCTTGCCTGTCTAAGATGGAAAAAAGCTGTTTTGCTGACCATGGAGACCTGGGTCTCCATGGACAATTGGGAGTCCAAATGAACTCCCAAGCTCTTTGCAAAAGGCGATGGGCATAGCGCCACACCGTCCAGGGTCGGAAGCTGGACATCCCCATCACCCGGACGACCCAACCACAAGATCTCCGTCTTCGCTGGATTCACTTTCAACCTACTGGCTCTCAGCCATCCAGTAACGGCCTCAAGGCAGTGTTGGAAATTATCGGGGATGGATCCAGACCCGCCCTCCATCCTCAGAATGAGCTGAGTGTCATCGGCGTAGTGATGGCACTCAAGCCATCGGGAGTGATGGCACTCAAGCCAGTGGCACTCGGGAGCAGGTCAGGGTTTTGCCCTCCCTTCTGCTCGAGATCCCCGTGTACAACTGGTGGGCCACTGTGTGATACAGAATGCTGGACTAGATGGGCTGAGGTCCGATTCAGCATGGCTCTTCTTATGTTCTTATGTTCTTAAGCCCAAAACTCCGCACCAGCTGTGCAAGTGGCTGCATGTAGATGTTAAATTATAGAGGGGAGAGAATGGCCCCCTGAGGGACTTCACAAACTAATGGGGAGCCCTCGGAGACCAGTTCTCCCCTTCTCACTCGCTGAGACCGATGGTGGAGGAAGGAGGACAGCCATTTCAGGGCCGTCCCCCTCACTCCAGCCATGGCCAGGCGGTGGATCAAAAGATTGTGGTCGACCGTGTCAAACACTGCCGTGAGGTCCAATAACAAGCAGCGCAGACCCGCCTTGGTCGAGCTGGCAGCGGAGTTGGTCTGTGATGGAGACCAGGACCATCTCCGTCCCGTGCCCTGAACGGAAGCCGGACTGGAAGGGGTCTAGCCATGTTGCGTCATCTAAGAAGGACTGCAGCTGCTCCATTGCTGCCCTCTCAACTACCTTCCCCAGGAACGAAAGATTCGACACTGGTCGGTAGTTGGAGGGAACCGCAGGGTCTAATGTCGGTTTTTTCAGCAATGGAGCCACCACCACCTCTTTCAAGCACTCTGGAAACACTCCTTGCTCAAGGGAGGTATTGACGATGTTCAACAGAGGCCCACGTAACCCCTCCAGGCAAGATCTAACAAGCCAGGAGGGGCACGGGTCGAGGGAGCAGGTGGTAGGCCTGGCTGCAGTCACAATCTTATTGACAGCATCTGCGTCCAGTGGCCGAAACTGGTCGAAGGTGGGCCCAGCGGAGGGCCACAGAGTCTCAAGCTCCCTTACTCAAGCTCCCTTACTCCCTTGCTCAATCGTGGCAGGGAGGTCCCGGCGGAGGCTTAGTATCTTGTCTGCGAAGAAACTCTGAAAAGCATCGGCAGTAAGGGTCTGATCATCATTTTTTGGGACGGTAGGGACCGTCGTCAAGGACCGAATTACTTTGAACAATTGTGCCGGGTGTGAGTCAGCAGACGCTATCAAGGCAGCGTAGTGAGTGTTTTTTGCCGCCTTGACAGCATGCTCATAAGCCTTTTTAAATAGCTTATAAGCTGATAATGAACTTCCGCTGCGGAGTTCCCTCCACACGCTCTCTAGCCGTCTCGATTATGGCAACCAGACTGATTGATAACTGGCAAATAAAGGGAGAAGACACGGGGGCAGTGACAGACTTTGTAGTTCTAGCTGCAAAGATTATTGCAGATGCAGACTGCAGCCAGGAAATCAAAAGACTTTTACTTCTTGGGAGGAGAGCGATGACTAATCTCGATAAAAAAGTGAAGAGTAGAGACGTCACACTGGCAACAAAGATCCACATAGTTAAAGCAATAGTATTACTTGTAGTAACCTATGGATGCGAGAACTGGACCATAAGGAAGCCCAAGCGAAGGAAGACAGATACTTTTGAACTGTGGTGTTGAAGGAAATTTCTGAAAGTGCCTTGGACCACGAAAAGATCCAACCAGTCCATAATCCAGGAAATAATGCCTGGCTGCTCACTGGAGGGAAGGATATTAGAGGCAAAGATTTAGTACTTTGGCCACATTATGAGAAGACAGGAAAGCTTAGAGAAGACAATGATGGTGGGGAAAATGGAAGGAAGAAGGAAGAGGGGCCGACCAAAGGCAAGATGGATGGATGGTATTCCTTGAAGTGAGTAGCTTAACTGTAGCGGTATCTGGAGTCCCAGAACTCCGAAGGCAATACCTTTTGTGCTAGGCTGCCGTTGCTAGCGAGCGCAAGGACGGATGACGCGACAATTTTACTGCGATTCAGGAAACCAGCTTTATTTGCATGACATCAGCTGATGGGCCTGCCCCCTTTGCGGAACGATGCCGCTGGAAGACAGAACCCCGATCTTTCCCAGTAAACAGATTTTATACAAACAATGGCGACAATATTTCAGTCCCTCCCTTCTTCATGCATTGTTACTGGCTAGCATTCATGAACCCATATTACTCTACCCAATTAAACAAAGCATTCTTAGCATCTCCCTATTTGCTGACAAACGTTGCGCAGTGTAAATTTCCATCTTTCTTCTATGTTATCTGCCCTACGTGCAGACTGTACTTGAATCGATACATTTGCTACCGAGTTCCCACTGGAAGCCTGCCAAGTGGAAACCTCATTTGCCATGCGCATCTCCTAACCCAATTGCTAACTTTGTAAACAAACGCACATGGTGAATGCTAAGCCAATCAAGACTGTTTCTTATCTGGAGGCACATGATGTTCTCTGGGCTAATCACAGCCTGTGCTTGTGTGGACCAATCAGAGGGGATTATTTTCGTCACTGTTGCTGGCAAACTATCTCTTTACTCTGCTACTCCGTTTCTATCCTAAAGCAGCACCTCGCCCTGACGTTTCTTCTGTTAAAGCATCAATTTCCCCCTTTATAACCTTGAAGGAGTTGGGGGAGGCGACAGCTGGCAGGGAGCTCTATCTTGGGCTGGTCCATGAGGTCACAAAGAGTTGGAAGCGACTAAACCAGTGGTTCCCAACCTGTAGGCTGTGGCCCACTGGTGGGTTGTGAGACCTAAAACAAGGTCCACGATACTAGATTATTAAATAATGGTTTTCTGTGGGCGAACAGATGGTGACTACTGGATGGCATATGGTCTGTATCAGAAACTAGAGCTGATGTGGTCTATCCAATGCAATTTTCTGAATCAATGCCCCAAACGACCAAACTGGATCTAAAGCTGACCAAAAACGGATTCGTAATGTTGGAGTGTGTCCCTAGTCAAAAAAAGATAGGGAATCGCTGGAGTAAATGAATAAGCAACAACAAAAATAGTAAAATAACGTGAACGAATTAATTTGTGTAATGCCACTTTTAACAGCCAGAGCTCAGTGCCACAGAGTCTTGGAGTTCATAGTTTGCTTAGATTACAGCACCCTTTGATAGAGAAAGCTTTGTAAAATTACAAATCCCAGGGATTCCACAGCATTGAGCAGTAGCAGTGGTGTCAAACTGGATTAATGCGATAGTGTAGGCAGTGGTTCTCAACCTTCTTAATGCCACGACCCCTTACTGCAGTTCCTCATGTTGTGGTGACCCCCAACCATAAAATTATTTTCATTGCTACTTCATATCTGTAATTTTGCTACTGTTATTAATCATAATGTAAATATCTGATAGGCAGGATGTATTTTCATTCACTGGACTAAATTTGCTACAAACACCCAATATGCCCAAATTTGAATACTGGTAAAGTTGGTGGTGGGGATTGATTTTGTCATTTGGGAGTTGTAGTTGCTGGGATTTATAGTTCACCTACAATCAAAGAGCATTCTGTACTTCACCAATGATGGAATTGAACCAATCTTGGCACACAAAACTCCCATGACCAACAGAAAATACTGGAAAGGGTTTGGTGCACATTGACCTTGAGTTTGGGAGTTGTAGTTGTGGGGTTTATAGTACACCTACAATCAAAGAGCATTCTGTACTTCACCAATGATGGAATTGAACCAATCTTGGCACACAAAACTCCCATTACCAACAAAAAATACTGGGAAGGGTTTGGTGCACATTGACCTTGAGTTTGGGAGTTGTAGTTGCTGGGATTTATAGTACACCTACACCCAAAGAGCATTCTGTACTTCACCAATGATGGAATTGAACCAATCTTGGCACACAAAACTCCCATGACCAACAGAAAATACTGGAAGGGTTTGGTGCACATTGACCTTGAGTTTGGGAGTTGTAGTTGTGGGCTTTATAGTACACCTACAATCAAAGAGCATTCTGTACTTCACCGATGATGGAACTGAACCAGTCTTGGCACACAAAACTCCCATGACCAACAGAAAATACTGGGAAGGGTTTGGTGCACCTTGACCTTGAGTTTGGGAGTTGTAGTTGTGGGGTTTATAGTACACCTACAATCAAAGAGCATTCTGTACTTCACCAATGATGGAACTGAACCAATCTTGGCGCACAAAACTCCCATGACCAACAGAAAATACTGGAAGGGTTTGGTGCACATTGACCTTGAGTTTGGGAGTTGTAGTTGCTGGGATTTATAGTTCACCTACAATCAAAGAGCATTCTGTACTTCACCAATGATGGAATTGAACCAATCTTGGCACACAAAACTCCCATGACCAACTGAAAATACTGGAAAGGGTTTGGTGCACATCGACCTTGAGTTTGGGAGTTGTAGTTGTGGGGTTTATAGTACACCTACAATCAAAGAGCATTCTGTACTTCACCAATGATGGAACTGAACCAATCTTGGCACACAAAACTCCCATGACCAACAGAAAATACTGGAAGGGTTTGGTGCACATTGACCTTGAGTTTGGGAGATGTAGTTGCTGGGATTTATAGTTCACCTACAATCAAAGAGCATTCTGAACCCTACCAACAATAGAATTGGGCCAAACTTCCCCACACAGAACCCCCAAGACCAACTGAAAATACTGTGTTTTCTGGTGGTGTTTGGTGACCCCTCTGACACTCCCTCACGACCCCCCCACAGGGGTCCCGACCCCCAGGTTGAGAAACACTGGTGTTGGCAAACTTTGGCCCTTTAGGTGTTTTGGACTTCAACTCCCACAATTCCTAACAGCCGGTAGGCTGTTAGGAATTGTGGGAGTTGAAGTCCAAAACACCTAAAAGCCTTCCTTCCAAGTCAATAGAGCAGCCTTCTCTGCAAAGGTGTCTTTCCTGTCCTCACCCACTTTAGTCTTGGGTCCTTTATACTGGGAAACAGCCCCCCCCCCTTTTTTTCAGGTCCAGAATGGAATCTCCCGCCTAGGCGCCGCTGGAGAAGGCGGCGCGGACGAGACCAAAAGAGCGGAGAGGGGGAAGGCGCAGAAGCAGGCGAGGAGGAAGGCAGCCGCTTCTCTCCAGCAGCGCCTGCCGAGGCGAAGGCGTCTCTAGGAACCAGGTAACCGGGGACAAGAGTGCCGCCCGGACAGACCCTGAAGGGGCACCAGGAGGGGATGGGGGACCACCAGGCCTGCTACACCGGGCTTCTCTCTGCTGGGAAGGGAGGCGGGGAGGCTCCCCTTCCTCCGCTCCCTTCCTCTTCCTTGGGCTTCGGGAAGGGGAATCCTCCGGGACCGAGATTCACAGGAGGAGGTTTGTGAGGAGGCCTCGCCTCTCAGGAGACCCCAAACGCGTGGGCCGCGGGTGGAGTTGGGTGGGTTCCTCCAGGGCCAGTCCCCGAGTTACGAACGACCCCGAGTTACGAACGGCTCCTATTTCTTTCTTTATTTACCTCATTTATATATATTCCGCCCTTCTCACCCCTGCATGGGACTCAGGGCGGATTACAAGGTGCATAATATACATGGCAAACATTCAAATGCCATAGACACACAACATATATAGACAGACACTCAGAGGCTATTTAACATTCCAGCTTTTTTTTCTGGCCACCAGGGGGAGCTGTCGCATTCCTTCATTCTTTTGCATACTTCCCGGAGATTTTTATGTCCTCATAAAATCAGTTAAATTAGCCTCCCCATCAAAGTGGTACCTAAATTTCCTACTTGACAGGTGCAACTGTGTCTTTCGGGTTGCAAAGGTCGACAACAAGCTACACAATTTGGTCGAGAGCCCACCCCGACTTTGAACTCATGACAGTAGTGTTGAAATTGTATTGATAATTGTTGATTTGTTTGTCTTGAGCAGTTCCTGCTATTTGTACACCGCATCGAGTCGCCTTCAGGCTGAGAGAGGCGGTCTAGAAGCAAAGTAAATAAATAAATAAATAAATAGTGATGTTAATGCAGCTGACTCCCACAGTCCCGGTGTTACGAACAGTCCTAGTTATGAACGGGGGGTTTGAGACAACAGGAAGTGAGAGAAATCTACCCCTAGGAGAGGGAAATCCACTCCTGGAAGAGTTATTATCATGGGGGGAAAGGTGTCTCTGGGGTCCTTCTAGACCAGTGTTTCCCAACCTTTTTTGAGCCGCGGCACACTTTTTACATTTGCAAAATCCTGGAGCACACCACCAACCAAAAAGACACAAAATGACACTCTAACACAGTAATACATATAGTTAATATGTTTTTAAATGTATTTATACACTCAGTGTGAAACCTGGGCCTGTTTCGATGGACACAACATAGATATCCTGGCAGGAATGGCAGAAAGACACAAACTTCCCACACAGAACTCCCATAACCAAGAGAAAGGGTATTGGAGGTTCCAATTTCCCACGGCACACTGGTTGGGAAACACTGTTCTAGACCACTGGTTCGCAAACTTTTTTGGCCTACCGCCCCCTTTCCAGAAAAAAAATTACTCACTGCCTCCCTAGAAATTATTATTTTTAATTTAATAGCAATTAAACAGAAAGATATATGTATTAATTTAGTGGTTCTCAACCTTTCTAATGCTGTGACCCCTAAATAAGGTTCCTCATGTTGTGGTGACCCCCAACCATATTTTCGTTGCTACTTATAAATAATTTTGCTACTCTTACGAACTCTAATCCAAATATCTAATATGCAGGTCAAGGCAAAGGGGGCGGGGCCAAAGAAGAGGGCCAATGGCCAATCGTTCACCGCCCCCTTAAAGGGGTTCACCGCCCCCCAAATTCCCCTGAGCCTCCCACCACCCCCATGGATCACCTCACCGCCCACCAGGTGGTGGTACCGCCCACTTTGAGAATCCGTGTTCTAGACTCATAGCTGACGCTTGATGCTCAGGTGTTGGCGGTGGCTGGGAGGGCCTTCGCACAGTTAAAACTCATGCGCCAGCTGTGATGATACCTGGAGGAGTCTGACTTGACCATAGTAGCCCATGCCTTAGTTACCTTAAGGTTGGATTACTGTAATGCACTATACATGGGGCTGCCCTTGACAACGGCCCGGAAACTGCAGTTGGTGCAAAGATCGGCGGCCAGGTTGCTAACTGGAGCAAGTTACAGGGAGTGATCAACCCCACTGGCTGCCGATAAGTTTCCGGTCCCAATTCAAGGTGCAGGTTATCACCTATCATACTCTAAATGTTCAGGACCTGTCTATCTTTGTGACTGCATCTTCCCCTACGAGCCCACACGATCCCTAAGATCTGCTGGGAAGGCTCTTCTCTCACTCCCTCCTCTGTCACAAGCACGGTTGGTGGAGATGAGAGAAAGAGCCTTCTCGGTTGTGGCCCCCCGGCTCTGGAACTCCCTCCCCAGGGAGATTTGTCTGGCACCCTCCCAATCCACATTTCGTAAAGATGTGGATGTTCCATTGTGCGTTTGATTAGACAATTCCCTGGACAGCTGGCCTTAACTATGGCCTAAAATCTTGTCTTTGCACCTTATTAGTGTACTATCCTAAGTCATAATGAGCCTGTCAAATTGCTCTTATTCTTCTGCTGCTATATGACCTATGCATTTTACTCACTAGCCCTACCTTCTAAATTGTTATACACCAGTTCTGTTGCTTGTTTTATTATTGTTGTTATATTGTTGTTTTATGTTGGTTTTATACTGATGTTATGTATTTTGTTTATGTTATGTTACGTTTAACTTTGTTGATTGGGCTTGGCCCCATGTAAGCTGCCCCAAGTCCCTTCAGGGAGATGGAGGCAAGGTATAAAAATATTAATATTATTATTATTAAATAAAGCTTTATAATAAATTCTTTTTTGCAAAACAAGCCAATTTTTGCAAAATACAATTATCACAGGAATAATAATAGGTCCCCTGGGCGGCTTACATGGGGACCAGGCCCAGTCAACAAAATTCAAATATAGCACAGTAAAATAAATTGCATTACAATAAATGAAAACAAAAAACCATACAAGACATCATAGCAGCATAAGCCATCAACAACCAACAACCAGTAGCCAACTACAATGGGTGTGTTCAGAGCTAAGAGGGCAGGGCAAGGGTTTGTGCAATACAACTGCAAGGACGGGACTGGTTGTAAAGTGCAAATGGCATATAGTTAAATTAGGGCTAGAATGGCCACATCAGTTGATGAACTGATTAATCAAAGGCGCATTGGAACATCCAAGTTTTCAGGTCTTTACGGAAAGCGGACAGGGTAGATGCTAATCTAATATCCCTGGGGAAAGAGTTCCAGAGCCAGGGGACCACCACTGAGAAGGCCTACTCCCTTGTCCCCACCAACCATGCTTGTGATGGAGGTAAGAGCGAGAGAAGGGTCACCCCAGCAGATCTTAAAGCTTGCACAGGTTCATAAGGGAAAATGCGATCGTGAGAATAGGCTAGACCTGAACCATTTAGGGCTTTGTAGGTGATAACCTGCACCTTGAATTGGAACCGGAAACTTATCAACAGCCAGTGAAGCTGTTTTAATAGGGGGGTTATCCGCTTCCTATGATTTGCTCCAGTTAGCAAATGTGAGTAGATAAATAGGTACTGCTTCTGCAGAAAGGTAACAGCACTCCATGCAGTCATGCTGGCCACATGACCTTGGAGGTGTCTAAGACAACACCGGCTCTTTGGCTTAGAACTGGAGATGAGTACCACCCCCCAGAGTCGGACACAACTAGACTTCATGTCAAGGGGAAACCTTTACCTTAATAATAATAAATCTTTATTTATATCCCGCTTTTCTTCCTAAGCAGCTCATAACATAATACAATACAAATCAAAGCACATTTAACATAAAAATTCAAGACAAAAATCATATGAAGCATAATAATATCCAGAAATAATATATAAATACATATTAAGCATTAAAAACATTTAAAACAATTACAATGATTGTGGAGACTCATCAATTCAATTGTATATTTCGCTAAGCGCAGTGCAAATAGACCTTGCTGTCATTAGCAATTGAATTAATTTGTTAAAAGCTTGCTTGAACAGGTAGGTCTTCAACTGGTTCTTAAAAAATAACAGGGAAGGGCCAGTTTTAATTTCAATGGGGAGGGAGTTCCAAAGGGCCGTGGCAGCTACCGAGAAGGCCCTCTCTCTTGTCGCTGGCAGCTGTATTTGTGTTGACAGCAGCAATTAGAAAAGGGTCTCTCCTGAAGATATTAGTGATCAGGCAGGTTGGTAATAGACAATGCGGTCAGATAGGTAAGTTGGGCCTGAACCGTTTAAGGCTTTAAAGGTCAAATCCAGCACCTTGAATCGGGCTCTGAAACATATTGGCAGCCAGTGTAGGTGCTTTCAAGGGGGTGGTCCACTCCCTGGATCCAGCACCTGTCAGTAACCTGGCTGCAGATCTCTGAACTAGTTGAGTTTCCGGGCACTTTTCAAGGGCAGCCCCACATAGAGCCCATTACAGTAGTCTAAATGGGATAGAATCATAGAGTTCTAAGGGATAGAATCATAGAGTTGGAAGAGACCACATGGGCAATCTAGTCCAACCCCTGTCATGCAAGAAAAGCACAATCAAAGCACCCTGACAGATGGCCATGTACCAAATATTCCATTGAAAAGGTAATGTTCTGGAACCTATTTCATTAATAACAATATAGGTGTATCGGCTTTTCAACTGGATATAATACATAATTAAATTATATATAATATATGATTAAATATATAACCCCTTCTCAATGAGACTCCTGCCTTTTCTGTGTTGACAACTTAATTTGGGACTGTTTCAAAGTTGTGTAACAAGTAATCTGCTAAAGCTTTAGTTGAGAAATACAGTGATCAAAGTGTAATACTATATGTCCATATAAAGCAGGGGTCCCTAAACTAAGGCCCATGGGCCGGATGCAGCCCTCCAAGGTCCTTTACCCAACCTCTGCCCTAAATTTTAGACTTAGTTTCACCCTAAGTCCAAAATGACTTGTAGGTATGCAACAACAATCCCAATTAACTTGACTACCTCATCAGCCAAAAAAAGACCCACACTTCCCATTGAAATAATGGTAAATTTAAGTTGCCAACAGCTGTTCATTTAAAATATTGTATTCCTTG
The DNA here is from genome assembly GCA_030556195.1 of Anolis apletophallus. NCBI lineage: Eukaryota > Metazoa > Chordata > Lepidosauria > Squamata > Anolidae > Anolis > Anolis apletophallus. The sequence goes on along the minus strand of JARBWK010000007.1, from coordinate 103,332,033 downwards.
ATTTGATTTGATATGTCTGCACTACAAAGATATGTGCAGTCTGCATAGGCTCCCCCCCTCCCCATTCTAAGGGATTGTGAACTGGCCCTCTGATTAAAAAGTTCGAGGACCCCTGATATAAAAGGTGTCTAATATTTTCACCATTAGCAAAGTGTGGATAGTTGTAAACAATACCTTTTTAGATGTTATTAGTCACTCATTGTTACATTGTTACTATTAGTAAAAATAACTAATTTGTTACTTGTCAATAGCTTTTGTTTTTATTAGTGTTTAAATAATTTTAATTTTAATGCTTTTAATCACTTTGAAGAAGATTTTTAAATAAAGAAAAATGATCTGCATATCAAAGTTTTAGGTGTAATGAGTAAATGTTACTTGTTACAATAAGAACTCAAGTGCTATTACTTGTTGTTCTCTTACTTTTTCAAGGCTGTTACCCAAAAAAGAAATTGCAACATGTGCTCCAAGCGCTGAGTAGTAAAACCAATGTCACACATATAGTTATTATCACAAACCATTGACAAATATTGTTGTTAATTGCTGTTAAGCTCAAATTGTCTTATGACAACCTTATGAATGAGAGACCTCTAAGGCCCCTTCCACACAACTGTATAAAATCCACACTGAACTGTATTATATGGCAGTGTGGACTCGGATAATCCTGTTCAAAGCAGATATTGTGGATTATCTTCCTTGATATTCTGGGTGTTATGGTTGTGTGGAATGGCCCCTATGACATCCCATCAACAGCCTGCTGAGTTCTTGTAAATTCAGGGATATGCTTTCCTTGGACCCTTCCACACAGACAAATAATCCAGAATGTTAAGGCAGATGATCCACAATATCTGCTTTGAACTGTGTTATCTGAGTCCACGGTGCTGTATAATCCAGTGTAATGTGGATTTAATTCAACTGTGTGGAAGGGGCCCTTGACTGAGTCTGTCCAGCTGAAATGGGTGAGAAATGAGATGAAAATGTAAATAAATAATAAATAAGATATTGCCAAGAATTACCTTAAGCATGCTCAAGATATGTGTTAATGGAGTCTACTAAATGATAATCTTAACACAGTCAACTTGTCAACACTTTTAAACAGAAATGTCATTTTAAAGAAGGAATTGAAGTTATTTCCTCCTGGGAAAACAATATTTGGATTTTTAAGGCAATATTATCATACTTCAAAGATAAAACATGATATTTTATTACTTCAGGAATATAAGAGTCCTTCCACATTTGTAAAACCTTTCATTTGTAAAACCTTCGTGAATATGTTAGAAATTAGACTGACTGGCTAAATTTGGGCAACTTACATTCCTAGCATCAGAAAAGACAGTGACAGACCAACTCAAAAGAAATCTTGCTAAGAACAATACCTGAGGGTAATCATAAGTTAGAAATGTCTTAAAGCACATGTGTCAAGTGCAAGGCTCAAGTCTGGGCCAAATCTGGCCTGCCATGTCATTTTATGTTGCCTGCAAGTCTTTCAGTGCCAGGGAAGCATAGGTACATTTACACAATCTTATAATTGCTAACAGTTCTTCGAAGGCAACCATAACACTAATGTAGTTCTTGGTGAAAATGAGCTTGACACCCTTGGTTTAAAGAAACAAAGTAAATTACCAAGTTGAAAGAGTTTTTTATTAGGCTTGTGGCTGTAAAACCTATGGTACCACTGGACTCTCCTTTCTTAGAAATTATGTGATATTCTTCTAAGATAAGAAATTGGTAGGAATAAAGTAAGAAAACTAAGTATGCTGATGCCAAATGTTATGAAATAGACCAGTGCTGTCACACTTCTTCCCGGCCCAAGGGGTAGGAGGCTCTGAGGGCACGGATGTCAGAGGGCAACGATCTAGATATTCAGAGCATGATTGAGAATGCCCTTAACATGGCAGTTAAAGTGGAAGAAAAGTGCTATAATTCCCAGTAGTGTGAACAGGTTGAAATTAAATCAACAAAGACTGGCACAATAGTCCATGAACTGTGTGTGTCTGTTTTCAGAGCCTCTTCCCTTGGAAACCAATAACTATGGATGCTCAAGTTCCATTATATACGACGTAGGAGAATGTTGTCCTTATATAAATGGTAAAATCTCAAATGTTAGATAAAGTCTGAGAGTATAACAGGAGGCTAAAGCAGGATATAGCAAGCTTTACATAGTGCTTAATGCATGGCAAAATCAAGGTTTGCATATTAAAATATTTTTTCCATGTTTAATTGAAATTTTTAACAGGAAAAACACAATAAAAAGAGATTATACTTGAACAATCACATAACTCACAATTTCTGTTACCAATATATCTCTATTCTAATTACATGTAAATAAAAATACAAGTATATATATCTATCCGGTTTAAAAGAGAATTTAAATTATAGAGAACTGGACAAAAGGAAGCAGGAAATCCTCATCTGCAACCACGGGATTGGTTGAATTGATGGATCGAGAACTTGTGTGCACGCAGAGGACAAACTGTATTCAATTCTATAACAACTCTATAACAACAGCAATTTATAACAATTTATAACAGCAGTTCTTTTAAGGTCTTGTTGGATCACAGCCTTGCTAAGAATCAATGCAAGAATGTGGCAACACATTCACCCACACATACTTAGACTTTTTGGAGAGAGCTACTTATGGTTGTTGCTCATATACTGTAAATAGAATAATAGAATTGGAAGAGACCACATGGCCATCCAGTCAAAACCCCTGCCATGCAGGAAAGCACAATCAAAGCACTCGAACAGATGGCCATCCAGCCTCTATTTGAAAGCTCCCAACAAAGGATCTTTGCGTCCGTCACTTCCAGTAATGCTCCACTGTTGTACAACTGTCGGGTCAGGAATCCCTAATATTCAGCTGGAATCTCCCTTTCTTGTGATTTGAACCCATAGGTCCATAACATGTTATCAAGGACATTGGAAAACAAGCCTGCTCACTCTTACTTATGACATGTTTTCAAATATTTAAACATGTCATCATGTCTCCTCTCACCTTCTCTTTTCCAGGCTAAACATATCCAGCTTCAGCCGCTCCTCAAAGGGCATGGTTTTTGACCTTGATCCATTTTAGTTGTCCCTCTGCTGTACACGCTTAACCCTCTTAGGGCACATCTATATTGACCACTTAATGTGGATTGAGGGTATTACTTAAATGTCACACAGAATGTTCCTGTATGCATTACAACACTACACCTGACATTTTGATTGAAGACTTAACACATTACCTTTGTATACTAAACTGTCAACAGTGTTCCGCTCCACTTTTTCCTCTGCTGGTACAGCATTGTATATATTCGCATCCAACGCCTTTTGATTAATCGCTTCAGTGGCCAACACTTAAAAGGCTAAGAGAGGGAAGGAAATCATTAAAAGTTGATTTAAAAACATGCTTTTCTTCTTCAAGGACATAGCAGGCCACATGGAGCCGAAATAAGAAAACAACCACCAACCTTAGATGACAGAGGCTACGTCTCAATACCAATTACCAAAGAAGTAAAATCAAATTCACAATTTTTTTCTCCCAAAGGTGGCATAACAGGAAAGCAATATCTTTTTGATAAAGCAGTGAACTTAAAAGGTACTATATCCATGGCAACAAGGATTCCATGCATCATGTATGAAGCGAAAGAAATATTATCCAAGTCCGCTGAAATGAGAAGCCACACTGTCAGCAAACTAATAGTAAGTAGTTGGATCTATCCCTTAACATCAGGAGGATAAAGGCAAACAACAACGATGTCCGCAGCCTGAAAATAAGTGGTTGCCCAAATTAAACCTGTCTTGATTCAATAAGACCAAGCATAGGAAAACAAGAGAGTGCCAGGACAGCTACTTTTACAATTTTTTTGAATATCTTTGAACAACTTTAAGAAAGATTGAACTTTATTACCTTTTTCACAACAATGATGGGATTCAACTGTCTATTGCAAGATTGATGAATTAGAAGCGTTTACCAAATGTAGAAGCCTGGTTAAACAATATCATTGAATGGGAGGAATAATAGGATAAAAGCCATCCAAGTGAGTAAATATGACAAGCAATATTGTGCCGCCAGCATAATTATTTTTACACATGAACCAACTTTGACAAATCTGAACGCTCCAAAATCCCTCCATAGGGGTGTAAGAGACATAACTCCACTTTCTGATAATGTTCACATATGTAAACTTTATTTCATGCATAAAATTCTTTAAGCTATTCAGTATACAAAAGGACCTCCAGGCCATGTGTACAAGTCGATATGAAAAACAAAATGAAAATTCATGTTTAGGATGTGGGCTCATTCTGTAAATGCCAATCTTCTCTGATTTGAAAGTATGGATTTATATAGCCATTTTATTGTATGTTTTAATATTAGGCTCATGTGTTTTTAAAATTATGTGTCTTTATCTATGATGTGCCTTGGTCTCAAGCCTGGAGGACGGTTACAATATCAATAAGGTACTGCACTCCATGCAGTCATGCCACCACATGACCTTGGAGGTATCTACGGACAATGTCAGCTCTTCGGCTTCAAATGGAAATGAGCACCAGAGTTGGCTATGACTGGATCTTAATGTCAGGGGAAAATCTTTTAATATTACCTTACTGTTCCATTATTTAGTGGAGGCCACTAGAGGCAATACAGAGAGAAGCATTCAGTCCATTCTACAGGATGGTGAGTCAAAGGAGGAAACAATTTCCCAGTTTTTGCTGGTTATTCTTCCGCATCCAAAAAATGAGGGCAACATGGGTGGAGGGAAAACAGGGGAAATAGTTTTACTCCATCAAACCACCCTCCATCCCCATAAAATGTACCATCCTCCTCTTCTCCCTCTACCGCACCCTAGTGGCCTCTGCCTGGATAATAGAACACAATAACAATTGATGGTTGTGAGTTTTTGGCCAAGGCCATAGCTCAGTATTCCTCCTGACATTTCACCTGCACCTATGGCAGGCATCCTCAGAGGTTGTGAACCGTTGGAAATGAGGCAGTGGGGTTTATATATCTGTAGAAAGTTCAGGTGGGAGAAAGAACTCTTGGTCTGTTTGAGGCAGGTGTGAATGTTGCAGCTGGCCAGCTTAGCATTGAATAACCTTGCAGCTTCAAAGCCTGGCTGTTGCTGCCTGGGGGATCCTTGTTTGAAGGGGTGTTAACTGGCATTTGATTGATGGCAAGTCTGACCACACAATAATGATAATAATAATATCATCCAGGGGTGGGGAAGGAGAAATCAAAAAGCTTGGTCCCAAGCATTTTTTGGAGAACAGATATTCAACCTTAGGAATCATGGAATAAAAGAGGTAGAAGAGACCATAAGGGCCATCTAGCAAACCCCACCATGAAGGAAAAGCATAATCTAGGTACCCTGACAGATGGCCACATCCAGCCTCTGTTTAAAAGCTTCCAGGAAGGATACTCCACTTAGGCAGAAAAATGACATGCAGAGATACAGAATGGAAATGCCAGAGGCTCTATAGCAGTACATGTAAAGGACCTTGAGTCAGCACAACATGTTAAACATGAGCCAGTAATGTTATAGACAAATAAAAGAGCCACGGAATTCTGGGTCCAAGCTATAACAGGCATATAGTGTCTAGGGTCCAGGGAAGTCATGCTACCCTCATTCTGCCTTGGTCAGACAACACCTGAACACTGCATCCACCTCTGGGCACCACACCAACAATGCCCGAGAGCCAAGCATGTTTAGCATGCAGAAGAGAAGGCTGAGAGGAGACATGATGAGGGCCTTATAAATATGTGGAGCAGAAGTCATAGGGAGGAGGGAACAAGCTTGTTTTCTTGCTGCCCTGGAGACTAGGACACATACAATGGCTTCGGCTTCAAGAAAGGAGATTCTACCTGAACATTACGAAGAACTCCTGACTGTGAGAGTCGTTCAGCAGTGAACTCTCTGTCCTGGAGTGTGGCGAAGGCTCCTTTCTTTTGGAGGCTTTAAACAGAAGCTGGATGGCCATCTGTCAGGGATGGTTTGACGTAATTTTCCTAAGCTTCTTGGCAGGGTTGAACTAGATGGCTCACGAGGTCTCTTCCAACTCTATGATTCTAAGGAGCTGCACCACCACACACCGGAGGGAGTTCACTGTTCAACAGCCCGACACTCAGGAAGTTCTTCCACGTTCTGGTGGAATCTCCACGTTTCTGAACCAAAAGTCACAACAACCCAGAGATTCCGCCTCTCATGAAAGCTCTTTCGACAACACATCCTTTACTGTTATTTGAACCCACTGATCCAAGTCCTAGTTTCTAAGGGCAGCAGAAAACAAGCCTGTTCTCTTCCTTTTCGACATATTTTATACATAGCCATCATGTTCCCTCAACCTTCACCTAAGGCTGTCTGATCCAGCCCATTACTACCGAACAAAGACTTAGGACTCATCCCACGCTTTATGCCGCGTTGATGACTAAAAAGGCCAATCTGAGATAGGCAAGTTTGGTTGCAGAAAGCACAGCAGAAAGTCTCTCGGGTGATGTTGTTTTCAAGTTGTGGTTCTTTTTCTGCGTTGTCATTTCTTCAGGTCCGCTGGCCGTGTTCTTTTCAAAGAGGTCGCAGTATTGTGGATAGTGCGTCATGCTCCCAATGTGAGGCCAGGGTGACCATTGTTGGTGATCAATCTGCCGAGTTTGATATGTTGTTTCATGGAGTCCTTTATACCTCTTTTTTGGGCATTCTCTTGTGCTGACCCGTGACGAAGCCCACTATGGAGTAGTATCTTTTGGGAGGCGGTGTCCTCATCCAGATACGCCCTGCCCAGCACAGTTGTGTTCTCAATAGCATGGCCTCAATGCTGGTGATCCTGCTTGCTCAAGGCCAGCAACATTAGTCACATAGCTGTCGGTCCATTGTATATTTAGGATTGTGCGAAGACACGCTGATGAAAGCTTTTCAAGGAGTCGAGGTGCTGGCTAGATAGGTGACCCATGTTTCAGACCCATAGAGGAGAATAGACAGTATGATAGGTCTGTACGATAGTATAGATCAGGCTTCAGTAATCTTCGGCCCTCCAGATGCTTTTGAACTTGGTCTCACACAATTCCTAACAACCAGTAGGCTGTTAGGAATTGTGGGAGCTGAAGTCCAAAACACCTGGAGAGCCGAAGTTTGGCCCAGGCCTGGTATAGACAGTACGATAGGCTGCTTTAAGCCGCTCCTCAAGAGGCAAGCCCCAGGCCTTTGACGTTTTAGTCGCCCTCCTTCTGGACACCTTCTCTTTCGAACTGCGATGTCCAGAATTGGACAGTATTCCAGATGTGGGCCTAACTTCAAACAAAATACAAGGGCCACGTTACTGATCAGGTTTTCCTTCAGGTTTGATTAACCCCACAATTCCTAGGAATTGTGGAGTTGAAGTCCAAACACCTGGAGAGTGTTCCAGCCTACCCATGCCTGGTCTAGATACAGCTGCTGGCCTCATTTCCTTTACTGGCTGCTAAAAGCCTGGCCCTTCCTTCCTTCCTTCCTTCCTTTGCCTCACCTGGTGCTCTCTCTGGCCGAGGGTCCTCACCTGTCAAACACAACAGGCAGGGCACCTTCTGCTGCACGGAGCCCAGCGGAGGGGCTCATGGCTCCCCCAGCCGCGCCTGCCGCCCCACACCAGCGCCCTGCTCCAGAACGTTCGATATTAAGCAGCCCCGCGGCTCTCCACCGCTGAGGTTTCCAGCGCGAAAGGCCTGCTGGGAAATGTAGTTCGGGAGCGGGGAGGCGCCTGGAGAGAGAAGAGTTGCTGCTTTCTTGAGGGCTTTTCAGTTCACTTGTGGATTGCACTCGCTGTGGAATGCTAGCTGTACCAGGTCTTCAGCCACCCCTGCTGCCCCCCTCCTCATCAAACGGAGACTCCATAGCATTGGAGTCGCCATGGCTTGAGAGAAGCCTCCCCACAAGGATGGTCAAAGCATCAAACATCCTGGGCAACGTCCTGCAGACGGCCACTTCACACCAGAGTTCATGCTGGCTCCTGACCAAAAGGGCATGGCAGTTCAAGCTGCTGTGAATCATCTATCTATCTATGTATATAATAAAGTCAGTGTTTGCGGGCGGGAGGCGGAGGAATATGTGGCAGCTGACTGGTCGCTCCTGTGGGATTATTTGCATAAATGACCTGGACAATGTACTACCAACATACCCAACACCCTAGGCAGTACAGAGAGGAAAGGAGAGGGCCTTGAGGCAGACATAAATGGCTGGAGTTGAAGTTAGCGAGTTGACAGTTTTTACCATTGGAAAATGGAATGTTCAGTACCTTCACCCAATACCCTTCACAAAAACCACTGCAACCCCTACAAACCACAGACGAGGCCCACAATTGACAACAGTAAGTGTTTCATTAACTTGATTTCTCCTGACTAAGCCTCACCTAATGGGATACTGTTTAAGGCATTGAGACAGAACCGAGTTCTGAACCCAGAATTGACAGTAAGGCTTCATTAACTTGATTTTCCCAACTAGGCCACAGCTCATGGGCCATTGCGGTCTAAATTGACAGTAAACAAATTTGGCACACAGAACCCCCATGATCCACCTACATCCTGGTGTAGTTTGGAGGAGGATGGACCATGGATGATGGGACTCCAGCACCTTCCCTCACTTCCCAAGACCACTACAAGCCACATAACTGATAAAGACCAGCCTTGGCACAAAAGGCCTTTCTCAAATAACCCAGGCAGCACCGGGTCCCCAAGCTAGTATATAATATATAATACTGATATTAAAATATGCTTTATAATTTAATATATTGTATGTATCTATCTATTAGGCCTGGGCAATCATGGTTCTAAATTTATTTGTTTATTTTATTATTCCAAATTGTATACCGCCACTCCCCGAAAGCTCGGAGCGGTTTACAACTATCCAAGGAATAAAATACAATCAAAACACAAAATCTAATCGGCACGATCCGAATGCTTGCCAAAAAAGAAATGTTTTGCACGCCCACGTATGGGTTCTAGGATGAGGGAGAACACACGATAACTGTGAAATAGGTGAAAATCAAAGGATTTATTTCTGGCACCAGCTGGTGGGCTTTGCCAGCAGAACTCAGCTGCAGGTAGGGGCAAAAGACCCGCCACTTCTCATACAAAGACATTTATATCCCAATGGAGTCATTCCAGTTAAGCCCACCCTTCTTCATGGATAAAAACAATCATAATTGGCTGGTGATTACTGTTGCTTACATGACATTTCATTAATCCATAAACACTGCATAAATCATTAGCATCATCCTCTGTCATACCTAAGAATGAGAACAATAGCCATCTATAAGTTATTTCTTTCCCACAGTGCAGTTATCAATGCTGAGTCTCTCTGTTCCTGACTTGAAACAATATTTTCCGGCCGTGCCAGCAGTGGAGAAGGACGGACTTGCCATGCGCACTGCTGTTTCCATTCCCATTAACTTTTCCATAGCTCAAACTGCACTGTTTCCACCCATCTAGCCTATATTATCTCAAATTGGGCACAGGGTGTATTAAATGCATTAAATCACGGTGTTAGTCTTTCATTGCAAGTGCCTGTCTGATTTCTGGCACCAAAACCCTTTTTCAGAGCTGAGACACGTTAAGTAGCATCAATTTCCTGACTGTACTTTTATGCCCGGAAAAAAGTACCAAACCTGCTTTATTCCAGAATTTCTCTTTTGTGTAGGAAACTCATCACATGGAGTTTCCCTACACACGCCTGGAACACCTATTTGTGACCAATCGACCCTCCAGTCTCGTAAGACCCCAGGTCTTCTCCAGTTTTGACAGTATGCACACACCTTTACTGTCTCCAGCTGAACTCTGTACTGCTCTTAGCACAACATCTGAGCATAATAGGCAGACAGCAATATTATGATCATCACTGAAATAGATCACTACAAATGATTATCAATACGTTAGAATTGAACTAATGTAGGTTCGGCAGCCAGCTCAATAATGTATTCCAAAAAAATCACTTGATCTGAATAAGTCTTCTGTATTTTTCTTAGCAGCACCCTGAATTTATTCAGATCCAGCTCTATCACCACTCTTATTTCACTATGAAATGACAGCAGGAAACATTCAGCCACACACAGAGACACCTCCATGGACAGGAGATAGTCTAACGCCAGCTTTTGCTGCATTTCCATTCTTGCCAGAAGAATCCACTTCTTCCTGCATAGATGTCCCTTTGATAAGTATCATTTGCCAAAGATTCTAAAACCATAGGATAACACGCAACTCGTTTTATGTTCCAGGCCACACCTAATCTTGGCCCTGCAATTGTTATAAACTTCTGGAATCAGTTAAGTAAGTTCTATAATCAGGTCATAACGCCTGCACATCAGCAAAAGAGCGTTTATGGAGATGTAAGTACAGATTTGTCACTTGAGTATCTTGGGAAGACCTCAAACCCCTCTGCTGCAGGGTGCCTAGGGGTACAAACTCCAGACTAAAACTACAGGAAAAAGGCATTGCCTGCTCCACAGATCCAACATCACCTTCCGGAAGTCCAGTGACACGGTAACCCAAACGTCTAGCAGGTAAATTCTGAACCAGGTTCACTATAGCATTTCGATGATTCCTAAACAGGATGCACTGATTCTCCCAGCTCCAAGTCCACACCCTGTCGTTCCTGCACTACAATGCCCTGTACTCTGCTACCCCTGTGATCATGTGATCACAAGCGGGAAAAAACCTATAAATTTTTGTTAAAAAAATCATACATCCATCTTTTGATTCCCCTTTAAAGGGGATGTGCCCCTTTCCCCTTTGAAGACAGGGCAGCTTTCAAAAAATCTGGGACCATAAACCCAAACCCCTTCTCTCCCTGCCCAATATCCCCCCGTTCCCCCTTTCATTCCACCCTGCCAATGTCAACCCCCGATGGGACTATTGGCCAAAAATTCCCCCGGGGCAAAGGCCCCTGGCTAAAACCGGCACTTTTTTAAAAATTTCCCTTATGAAAATATTAGTTACAAGTTTGTGAAACTTTTTTTCCTCCCACCGCCATGTCCCCCAGTGATGTACAATGTCAATATGGGGAGCCACATCCCAAACACTGTCTTTACTCTGAGCGCTTACACCTGTAACTCTGTCCCTTAAAAGGCAAGCCACCACCGCAATGGGGTCCTTTCCCCGGCCCCCCGTCCTTTTTTCGGCGGGGACCACCTTTCCCCCCGGGATTGGGAGGGATGGTATCAGACCCATTTTTTCGGGCCCCTCCCCCCTTTAAAGGGGGGCGCTAAAAAAGTATTTGTAACTGGCTTAAGGGGGGATTGTGGGGCCCCCAGATGCCCCCAAAGAACCCGGGGCGCCTCTTTCCCCCCGAAAATGGACCAAAAGGACTAAATTTTGCTTTTTCGGGGCCGGTGCCTAGAAGACGGAAAGGCCCCCCCCCGGCCCCGGCAGGGGGGGGAGGTCCCATTTTCCCCGGGGAAAATTCCCAACGGAAAAAAAGAGTGAAGACAAGTAGGGGGGGAGAGGAGGTCGTAAATTGATTGACTAATTTCCCCTTAGCTGTTTCCTCCATCTGAACATCTTGCAAAGTCTGTTGATGTCCAACACATGGCTGTCAGAAGTCTGTCCCACATAGGTTTTGTTAAGGGGCCCCCGCCATACAGTCCCCAAAGGGGAAAACCCTTGTTTTCTTATAGGGTAAAAATTTTTTGACCCTTGGAAAGGGGGAAAAAGCCACCTCCATTAAATTTCCCCCGGGGGAAAAAATCTTTTTAAAAAGTTCTTTAAAGTTCTATTTGCTCTTTGGGGCCCTGCAAAGATTGCTGATATGCACAATGAAGCCCCCACGTGATCCCCAGCAGTTTTAACAGTCCCGGGGCCACGGGTAAATATGATGGCCCATCTGAGCCATCTGCAAAGGCATGCCAATTTTTGGGTTTTGTCTTTCAAAAAAGGGGGCCTTTACTCCCCCCGCTGACTTCTGTGCGTGGAAAATTTTTAACCAACCCCCGAAACTAAAAAAACAGCAAATAAGGGGAAACCCCCCGCCATTGGATTTTTGTAAAGTCTGAAAAAAACACTTAAAGGGCCAATTCCCCCGAAAATGATCCCGGGCGCTAAAAGGGCCCCTTTTGGGGTTTCTTTGCACATGTCCACATTTTTCTGCCGGGACGTCAGGCGGGGGCAACCGCTGATGAACATCTGTCTTTCTAGGACCCCCTGCCGGGGGGTTTTCCCCCCGGGGTGTTTCCCCCTTGAACTGTTTATGTGCCACGCTTTTTGGGAACAAATACGGGGTTTTCTGGCATTTTTAAGGGAAAATATTTTTCCCAAACCCCCCCCCTCCCAAAAACCCCCCTTCCCCCTTTCCCCCCTTTTAGTGTAATTGCATTTCTCCACTTTTTGGGGTCTGAGTCAGTGAGTTTAAAATTTCAGGTTTTATTCCCCGAGTAGCTACCTTTTTGGCAGTCAGATCCGCTACCTTTTTCCCCGAACCACCGGGTCATTTCCCTTTGAGGGGTTTACGGGGACCCAAAAATTTTACTGGGGGGCCAAAACAGCATCCAAAAAACAAATAGCATCTGATTTTTTGTTTTTTAGCAGAGGTCAAAAGCCTTTTTTCCTCCAAATGCCCCGTGGAAAAAAAAGCGTTTAAAAAAGCAAAACGAGAATCGGGGATAGATATTAACCCTTTTTTTTTGGGGCCAAAATTTTTCCCCTGAGAAATTTAAACGTTTTACCCCCTTGGGGGGCAAGTCCCAGGGGAGGGGCTCCGCTGAGCCCCCCCATCCTCCCAGGAGACAACAGCATAGCCGGGGAAACGCACTCCCTCTTAAAAAACCGACCGGGGCCCTTATAGGGTTAATTCAAAAGCCCGGGAAATTTCCCCAAATCTCCTTTTCTGGAATGGGGTAAACCTTGGGGCTCAATGCAGTCGTTCTAGAGATCTGAAGGGCTAGGAAAAGGTTTTCCGGGGTTTTTCCCTGGGAAAATTTTAGGGTAAGGGGGTTGTTACACAAGACCCCCTCCCCTTGTCGTCGCCATTTGTTTAGCCAGGGGGCCTTTTTAATCTAAAAGGGGCTTTTGAGGGGGCCCCCCACTGTGAGTGTTTCCCCCCAAATGTAAACTTGGTGGCTTCTCTGATTAAACCAACCCAGCTGCAACAGCCTCAAAGGGGGAAGCCCCTGGCTACTGTGTCAATTTTGTTGGGGAAAGGGGGGGGGCGTTGCCATATTAAAAATTTTAAAAAAACCCCTATAGCGGTCCCATCTCTTTTTGCAGCAAAGAGATAGAACGGTTTCTCCAAATCTGGCACCCCTTAGCGCAGGTGGTGAGTTAAAAGCCTTTCAGCTTTTTGAAAAGCCTGATCACAACTCTCAGTCCACTAAAAGGGATCCTTGCCCCCCCTCTGGTAGCTTGGTACAATGGCTTTGCAATGACAGCAAATTAGGAATTAAATGTCTTTTATAAGAAGTGGTTCCTAGAAACTCTCTTTTTCGTCTTCTTTTTTTGGGGGTTGGAATGGCACAAATAATTCCCTTTTTTTAAATTTTCCAAAAATTTTTTGCTCCTGGGTGGGGCCAAAAAAGCCTAAATATTTAACTTTCTTCGACACAACTGTGTTTTTTTTTTGGACACTTTATACCCTTTCTCTTCTAAAAATTTAAAACAGTTTTAGAGTGTAATGCTCCCCCCCTTTTTAGTCTTAGTCCCACCAACAGGAAAACCAATTTTATTGAACCAAAAAAACCTTTTCAGCCTCTGAATTTAAAATTTTAAAAGGTCCTGCCCCAAGGCCCCCCCAAAAATTGGGGGGGAATTTTTTTAAAACCCTTTTTAAAAGTTACACCATGTCGTTGACGCCTCCCCCCCTTTTTGGGGTCTCCCATTAAAGGGAAAAAAGATGGGTTGTGAGAGGGGAGCTCCCAAAAGGGAAAAGGGCATCAAAAGTCCAATACAGAAACCCCGGGCGGGGGCTTTTTGGTTTTGGGGACCTCATTAATAGGGTTTTTTTGGACCAGGGGGGGTTAGAGTCCGGTAGCTTATTGACAGCTCAAGGGGTTTTCCAAAGGGGAATATTTTCCCCATCTGAGGCGAACAGGAAAAGGGTTTTAATTTCCCCGTTGACTAAAATGAACAAAATCCCATGACGCAAAAATTTTTTGCAACTCTCCTGATTCCCCCGCACCTCTCTTTATCGGGTTTGGGGGGCCTTTTAAAAGGGAAGCTGACCAGTTCTTATCTAACCCCACAACAGGGCAACATTTATCGCCTTTCCCGGGGCTCATTATCTTCCCCCCAAACCCCGGGGATTTTTGTTCCAAACCCCCCAAAACTTATTTTTTTTGCTAACTTTTGAAATAAAAACAACTGTTTTTTTCCTTTTTTTTGGGACTGTGGGTTCCAACTGGCCTTTTCCCCAAAAATTCCAACCTTGGGGCCCTTATCTTCGCCAAGATTTTCCCCCCAAAAAGAGGGATAAAAATTTTTGGGAAATACAGTAATTTGCCCCACCTCTCTGCCAGCAATGTTGCACTTTCTTTTCGTAACAAAGGAACTGTGGCCTTCCTGACACCCGCAATTTTGATGTGCTGAAATTGGGGGGCTTTTTTTCTTGTTCACTCCCCCTTTACCGGGCCCCGCTTTGGGGAACCTTTTTACGCTGCCTTTTTTACATCTATGGCAATAAAGGGTTTTTCTGGGCCGGGAGCAGAAAATTTTTCCCATCCTTCAACATTCATCTTCCCACTCTGAGTTTCCCTTTTTCCCCCTGCATGGCAGCAGCCACCAGCCTTTTGATATGGTTTATAAAACCCTTTTTCCCTTCCCCCCCTTTTCCCTGAGCCCCCCTGGGATTTTTTCCCTTTTTTTATACCCCAAACTTTCTTCGACATTTCTTCACATTAACCCCCTTTTTCCGTGGCCCTCTTTTCTTACAGCGTGCACACCCCGGTTTCACCCAACGAAAAATTTCCTCCACCCTTCCCTCTTCCTGACCCCCCCCGACTACTTCCTCTTCCCCCTTCCCTTCCTGACCTTTTTTAAACATGCCACCAAGACTCTATATCCCTCTCTTCTTCCTCTCCCTTTTCTCTTTCCCCCCACCTGGGGCCCCCCCCTTTTAAAACTTGATCGGCAAGGGGGCCCAAAGTTCATTAAATTTCCCCAAAAAAAAAACCCCGGTGTTTCCCGTATTTTCTTTTTTATGTCTGAGGATGACTGGGGGAAAGAAGGATTGTGTGGGGCAACCCCCCCCTCATTCTGCCCCCAGGTTGGGGCTATATTTTTGATAAGCTCTCCAAACGTAAAAGCAGCAGGGGGTCAACCCCTTTTCCTGTTGGAACCCCCTTTTTTCTTTTTTTGGTTTTTAGAAGGCCCCGGGGGGCCTTTCCCCAAAGGCTTGCAATAGGGTTTTATTTTAAAATCTCTAATTTGTTTCTGATCTGGAAAAAATTTGATTCCACCTCGGATCTTTTCCCCCCGGGAAAAACCAATATTCCCCCCAAAGCCACAGCTTCTATTTGCCCATGTCCCCCTTGGGGGTATAAACCCCGGCTTTTGGGGTGATGACCTTTTCTCTGCCGCAGTAAAAAGGGCGCTTAAAAGCTGCTTGCAGTCCCACCAGGGGGGCCCCGGGTACCCAAAACCCTTCCAAAAATCCCCCCCGCCCGAGGCTGTTCAGAAAAAGGGGTATTATTTTCCACTAAAACCCCAATTTTTAAAAGGGGAATATTTGATTTTTTTCGGGGCCCGGTTGGGCATCCAGTAGGGGCCTGGGGGATGGGGAAAATTTTTAGTCCCCCCTTTTCCCCTTTTCTTCCCCCCTTTTCTTCCTCCCCCCGGTTTTGGTTCGGGTTTCCCCAAAATTGGGGAAGCAGCTCTTCCACACTATGCCTTCTTCTAGGTGGGCCGGGGAGCGCCCCATTTTCCTACGGTGTCAACGGAACTGCCCCTTTTCCCCTTTTGCAGGGGGGGCCCCCTCTGCCTCCGGGGAACCCCTTTTTGGGGTTTCATATTCTCTCCCCCCGCCTTGGGGACGCCTATCCCCCCGGCCGAAGGAGGGGGGGGACGCCCGCCTCTCTCATCTCTCTTCTTCAAGGGGGTAATTAATTTTTTCATGGAAAGGGGGCCCCGGGGGGCAGGCGGTTTTCGGGGGGGAGGCCCCTTCCCCGGGGGAGAAAGGGGGATGCCCCTTTTTGGGGGAAGGGGGAAGGAGGAGTTGGGGGGGCCCGGGACGCTGCTTTGGCAGACGGAACCCCCCCGCTTGAACCCGCATCTCCCGGGGGTCTCTTTCAAATTTTAAAAAATCTGGGGGGGGGAATTTCTGAAGTTGAAACTGGCCCCGGGGCGGGAAAGCTCTGGGCTGGGGTGGGACCCAAGGGGGACGAATATTTGGGGCAGGAGGGGGAAAAAAATTTTGGGGCTTGGGGGAAGGAGGGGGGGGTTTCCCGGATTGGTGCGGAAAGGGGGGCCCCTTTGGGGAAGCCCCCAGGGTTTTTTTACCCCATCTGGGGGGTTTGGGGCCTGTCCCAAGGGTAACATGGTTTGGTTTTTGGGGGGGGCGGGGGGTCTTTAAGGGACCCCCGGGGCGGGTCCCGGGCCCCGGGGGTTGGGGAAAAAACCCCCCCTTCTCTCTCCCCCCCCCTTTAAGGGGGGAGTTCTTTTTTTCCCGCCGCAGCCCCGGGGGACTTTTTCTACTTTTCTGTTTAAAAGCAAATCTTCTTCTCACACATTTGGGGCCCCCCCACCACACCCTCTGCAACCATTCGACTCCATGCGGGGAAATATCCATTGATATTTTGGTGTACGGGGGAGCAAAATCTTCAAGGCCCCACACTTACCCCAATCCCGGGGCCCCGTTTTGGCCTCCGACCCCCCAAGAGGGGCCAAACCCTGTACAGATTACTAAGTTCAAAAGTTTTCCCCTCTCCTGGGTTTCCCCAATGCCAGCAAACAAAACCCCCCCCTTTATCTAACACACCCCCGCAAAGGGGCCCTTCTGCTTTGACCCCGACCCCCCTCTCTCCTGCCGGGGTCAAACCCCACTTCAGTGCCCCCCAATGTGTGCCCCCAGTGTTGGGGAACCAAAAAAAACATTTGGGGCCATGTCCCAGACCCTGGGACTCCCCTCGCCCCTTTCCCCCCACCAATCGAAAGGGCCGGGTTTGGATCAATTTTCGTGCTTTTTCCACCCCCGCTTGCCAGGTTGCTAGCCCTCTTGGTTTTGGACCGTCTTAATGTCCCTGACCCATTTACCGGGGCCCCGAGGGGCCCTTCCCCCCAGCCCCCCTTCCTTCGGGGTTTTTTTTCACCCTCAACGTTTGGGAGTCCTCTCGGCCCCCGGGGCTGTTTTGGGGGGAAAAAGGGGGGGCCAGTAAAAAAAAGGCCCCAAAACCGCGCCCTTCCCAGCCCCTCCTGAATTCCCCACCTTACTAGCCGGGGGGAGCCGGTCAGCAACGGAGATCACGTTTTTTTTCCCCAACAAGACCCTAGATACCCCTTTTAAACACGGGCCCAAATGAAGCAGAATTATTTTTGGGGAACCCCGGGGCGAATCTTTTTAAAAGCCCCAACGTTGGGGATTTGGGGGAGGGAGAAAGCCCAAAAAGAAAAAGGGGGAAAAAAAAGGTTTTACCTTCACCAGCTGGTGGTTTTAGCAGAAACAGGGTGAAAAAAGCAAAAACCCCAACATCCCCTAAAAGACATTTATACCCCAAAAGGAAAACCATTCAGTTAAACTCCACCCCCCCTTATATTTAAAAAATCATAATTGGTTTTGGGATTACTTTTTAGACATTTCATTAATCCAATAAAATTAAAAATATTTGATCATTTCTTCTTTTCTTTTTTTTAAAGAGGGGAAAAAAGCCCCCTATAATATTCCTTTTCACAGTGCAAGCTAACAATGCTGATTTCTGTTCTTTTGGTTGAAACAATATTTTGGGTTTTTTCCCCCCCAGCAGTGGAGGGGGGGAAAACCCCCGCCCCGCGCAAAAACTGTTTCCATAAATTCCCCTTTAAATTTCTTTTTCAAAAAGCACTGTTTTCCACCCCCCTAATTTTTGAACCCAAAAAAGGGGCAGGGTGTATTAAAAGTTTTAACATTTTTTTTTTAAGCAAATTTCCCATTTTAATAAACCCCTTTTTTGAGGTTAAGCAATGGGGTCATTTTGACTGTACTTTTTATGCTCGAAAAAAACCAAACCTGGGGTTTAAAAGGTCTTAACTTATTTTTTCCGACTAGGCCCCACCCCCATGGAAAAGGGTTAGGGGTTTTTCCCCGGGGTTTTTCCCGACTAGGCCCCCCCAAAATGAAAAAACAAGACCAATTTTCCCCATACCCCCAAGATCCCCCTACAACCTGGGCAGTTTTGGGGGGATGGCCCAGGGGAAATGGGCAGTTTTTTAAATTATTTCCCCTTAAAACAGTCCCCCCCAATTTTAAGATGAATCAGGGCCAAATTTGGGGCCCAGGGGCCCCGGGCCCCCTTTTCAAACCCTGCAGTTCAGGGGCGGGGTTTGGTCAAAACCCGGGGGTTTGCAGTATTTTTCCCCCCAAATTTTCCACAGAACTTTAAAAAACCCCCTAAAATCAGAGAAAAACCCCAAAATTTTGACAAGGCCCTAAACCCACCCCCACTTTTCCCGGTAATTTTTAAAGGGGGGGAAAATGGAATGGGAGTTGGTCCCCCTTTAAAACTTTCAGGGGGCCCTCCCCAACCAAAATTTTACTGATCAAACCATACGGACCCCAGAGCCCCCATAAAACCCCCCTTCTACACCCCCAAAAGGGGTTGGGAAGGGGGGCCGGGGAAATTTCCCCGTCCCTTCCCCCCCCAAACCCCCTGAAACCCCCCAAAACCAAAATGATAAAACCCCAAATGCGGAAAACACACCCCCCGGGCCCCCCCCTCACCCCGGGCTGTTTGGGGGGGGAGGGGTTTGGGGGCCGTGGACTGGCCCCTTCTAATTTCCGAGACCCCCCGCAAGCCACATCATTTTTTAAAAACCAACCTTGGCACAAAAAGCTTTCTCAAAAAAACCCCCACCGGGGGGGCCTTTTAGCTAGTTTCGGGTTTAAAACCCCCCCCCCCCTTTGGCCTGTTTTTTAAAGGGGCCGGGGAATTTTAAACTGCAAAAATATTTGGAAAATAGAAACTCCCCTCATTTTTTAAAAAAACAAAAATTTTTTACCCTTTTTTAAAAAAAACTAGAGAGATAGGTTTTTTTAAATAGAAACTAAATATTATTTTTTTCCCAAAACCCGTCTGCCAACACTGAATGAAAATTAAAAACTGATAAAAAGGGCCTTGGGGGGATTTTTTTGGGGCACTTTAACCCCCGAGTTTTAAATAACTACTGTAGTTGGAAGACAATAGTTATTTAGTCCATATTTTTAAAAAAAACAGACGGGGTTTAGAGTCCCATAACCCCCGGGGGGATACTAAAATTCCCAGCAATTCCCTTTAAAACCCCCCAAAAAAAATTTTTTCTCGGGCCCATAAATGATATTTTTTCTTGTTATTACTTTATTATATAATTTATAAAGATAAAAAAATTTGCCCCCATGAATTTTAAAATTTCAAAGGGGGAATTTTATATATAGCATAAATCATTTTTGGGGGGTGTAGATTTGGGGGGAAAAATATAACGCCTATTTTAATCGGATAAAATTTTCCCCTTTGGGGTTGGGGGAAACACTTGAAGGGGGAAAAGTTTCCCCGAGAATAAAAAACCAGAGTTTTTTTAAAAAAAGATTACCGATGAAAGGGTGTACTGGGGTGATTTTTTGCCCCCAAAAAATCATTTTAAAAAATTGGGGGGGCGTCTAGACCGATATAAAATTAAAAAACCAAAAATAAAAATTTAAAAAAAATAATAAAAAAATTAAAAAAACCGTACATTGGGAGGGAGGAGGAGGGCGGGGAAGGGGGCAGGGGGGAGGAGCGGGGCCCCTAGACTGCCTCAGCACCCCCCCCCACACACGCCGTAGGAAAAAGGAAGAGATGGGTTTTGTCCCAAAAGAGCAGGAAAAAAATCCCCCTTCCCATCCTGCCGCGGGTGTGCAGAAACCCATCTCTTCCTGCTTCTTTTTGCTTTAGCAAGTCCATCCCTTCCCCCCCCCCTGTGTGCGGGGGAGCAAAAACCCTCCCCCTTTTCCGCAGCGGGCGGGGGGGGGGGGCTGAGGGGGGTCTGGGGGGGGGAGTTTTGGCTCCCTTGGGAGGATTGAGAAAAAGGGGGGGGGGCCCCAATGATCGCCTTTGCGTTTTATCCAGCAGGCCGTCTTCTTGAAATGCGGCCTGCCGCTCCTCCTCCCTGTGCCCTTTTTCCTTTTGCCCCCTTCCCCTCCCTCTCTGACCCTCTGCTATGACGTCCAGGGGGGGAGGAAAGAGAACCGATCTCCCCAGCCATCACCATGGGAAAGGGACTCCTTAAACGGCGAGTATATTCCTAACTCTGATTTTTTTTTTAAAAATTTGGGGGCATCTTATATCCCCAGTGGTCTAGAACCCGGCATACAGTAACTTGAAGTAAAAAAAAAGAAAACGAAAGGCTTTTTTAGCTTCTTGGCTTTTTTTGCAAAGATTCAGGAAGGACTCATCCCAATTTCTTCAAGCACTTGATGACTAAAAAAGGGCCCAAACTAGAAGGGAAGTCCAGTTAGGCAAGAGAAAGTCCCGGGATGTTGTTTCCAAGTTGTGGGTTTTTTCTGATTTTTATTTCTCTTCAAGACCCTTCCGGATTTTGAAAGAGGCTGGGATTGTGGATAGTGAGTCCCATGCCCCTGATGTGAGGCCAGGGTGGGCCATTGTTGGTGATCAATCTGGCCGAGCCTGGGTGTTGTTTCAGGGGGTCCTTTATGATTTTTGGGGCACTTCCTTGGGTGACCCATGGTGAGTTCACCAAGAGTAGTATCTTGGGGGGCAGTACCTCCATCCTAAAAAGTCCTGCCCAGCCAGCTGTGTTCTCAAAGCATGGCCCCAATGCTGGTGATCCCGCTTGCTCAAGGACAGAAATTAGACAAAGTCATTTAGGAGGAAGACAGCGCTGCTGATGAAAGCGTTGAGGGGTCGAGGTGCTGGCGATAGGTGACCCATGTTTCAGACCCAAAAGGAGAAAGACAGTACAATAGCCTGTACACACTGATTTTTTTGGGTTTTCCCAGGTGCTTGTTGCTCCAGACTCTTTTTTAAACCTTCCGAATGGACTATATGCCTTTTCTAATCTGTGATCTATCTCTTTATAATCTTCATCTGAGGAGGTAGGTAGGTGAACCAAAGACTTTTTTTTTTGAGTAATGGTATAAAATAAAAGATGTATCATTTCTCATCTGAATAGGCCTTACCTTTCTATAATTTGTAATGAAAATTGTAAATTAGAAGTAAGTTAGAGGTAAGTTTTCTTAACATTTTTATACTTTAGATTTCAATTACTTTAGTATGTAAGAAATCTTTTCCTGCAGAAACTTCCAGCTCAAATTCCATTTTCTAGTAAGTGATCCTAGATACCTTGAGCCAGTGACATTTTTTTGATCTGCCTTTGGGTTGGCAATACTCTTTGGGCCCCCCCAACATGGTACAAGCACATTCCTTTTCACTGCTTGGGTCAATGAAATAAACAATTGGATGTAGTGTTAGTAATGTAAGTGTGGTATATTGTCTTGAGCTGGACTGTGAATGGGGATACTTAAGCCAAGAAAATCAGTGGGCTGGGCATACTCTCAGTGATAGGAACTAAATAATCTGGGAGAGAGTTGCTTGTTTGCAGTAATGCAGCAGTGGATCCATCAGGACTTTGGAATGTGCAACTCCTGGCTATGAGAATCTTCATTCACTACAGTTAACAATTGCTATATAGTTAATGAATTTCAAAACAAGAAGTATTAAGGGTACCTTGGGAAAAGGGGTAATATGGTATTAATCCATGTCCAGTGGTTCTCCATTTTCCCCACTGAAATCAATAAGGGTTCCTCATTTCTTCTAGAAACCAACTTCAGCTCTTAACC